>VDFB02337664.1:0-61387 GCA_007258455.2 Sequoia sempervirens
GTATGATCAGCCAATTGAGATATAAATCTATAAATTTCCTGAATCTTCCATTGTAAGCTTTTCAACTCAGTGATACTCCTCGGTGGAGGCATGTTAACAATGGCGTCAATCTTATTCGTGTCAACCTTGATTCCACAGTGAGAAACTATAAACCCGAAAAGATTGTTGGCATCAACACCGAATACACACTTATGAGGATTTAGTCTCATCTTATAGAGTCAAAGTATTTCAAAGATAAGATGAAGGTTCTTCACATGATCTTGACAGGTTATCAATTTTCCAATATATCATCAATGTAATCTTCTAAGATCTTATGGATAAAATCATGAAATATCAGGGTCATCACTTGTTGGTAAGTTTCTCCCGTGTTCTTTAATCCAAAGGGCATGACCATATAACAGAAAGTACCCCAAGGGGTAGTGAAGACTATCTTGTATTGATCATCTAGTTTAATACGAATTTGATTGTAACTTGAGAAGCCATCCATGAATGATAGTAATGCATGGCCTATAGTTGAATCTACTATCATATCTATATTAGGAAACGGAAAATCATCATTAAGAGAAGCCTTATTAAGATTGTGAAAGTCAATACATATATGAATACGGCCATTAGGATTGCTAATGATAACTATATTTGAAATCCAGGGGGAATAGTCAATCAGACGAATAAATCCTACTTTCAACAATTTCTCTATCTCAGTCTTGACCATGAATGCCACCCTGGGATTGATCTTTTGGATTTTCTACTTAACTGGCTTAGCATCGAAATATAGGATGATATTGTGAACCACTATAGATTCATCAACTCCAAACATATCCTCATACATCCAAGCAAAGATATTAGGATGAGAATGCAAGAGATCAAAGTGTTCATTTGCTTCTTCTGAAGAGAGACACTTCCTAATCTTGATCACTTTTTCTGAGGATTTAGGATCCATAGAAACTTCAACAGTATCTCCTTTAAGAAGGGAACTGCGGTCTTTAGGATGAGATTTCATAACATCATCACCAACATTAGATAGAGGGTCCTCCTCATCAATACTCAAAACAAATTCTCCAAAGTATGCTTGTTTGTACAAGCGATATGGGAATCATTTCTTGTGATGATAAGGAAGCAACGAGGAATAATCACTTAGAAATTCCTCTAGCACTTCATTCGAAGAGAAGACATCTAGAGGGACCTTCTCGGCCTTCCCACTCTCCTCTATTAACTCAGGATGAACAAGGCTTAGCGGCTTGATTGAAATCATGTGAAAACTCCACTGAGGCTTTTGCTTGGACTGTTCTATAGAGCATCCCAAACCTAGATAGCATTGTCATGACTAAAACTAGATAGGGACCTGAATTCCTTGCTCGATACGGCCTAGGAATTTTTTCTCATAGCCATACTGAGAAGTGAGTTCATATCTGAACCGGTAATGATTTTTCAAAACTCAGGGGGTGGCGGCTCCCCGTAGAGCATTTCATTCCACCAATGGATGTCGAACATCTCTACAGGAGTACCCCCACCTTCTTTACCAAGATCACAAACATTAACCTCTTTTGTGAGAGCAAGATTACTCTCCTCAACAAAGGAAGGAGTGATCTCCTGAATAGGATCACACTTCCCCTCCTCAACAAGAGTATCATCCACCTTTGTGTCAGAGGTACCTGAAAGGTCAATGCCATAGGGGTTTTCCTTGTATTATGTAATGAAGAATTCAAAGAAATTCAAGGAGCCCCAATCATAACCAAGGAAAGCATTCATTTGAGAGGAAGAAGGAGAAGACAAGGGAGACTTAGGGTCCTTTGCTTTAGGTGGTTCTTCATTTCTGACACTCGCTCTAGGAACAACTTCCATAGAGGGTATCGATGAGGAACACGTCATAGCATCAACGATTAAGGATGGAATACAATTCTTGAGAGTAGATACAACCAAAACACAATTGGTAGTTGTTAGCTCACATAGGTGAACAACTTCTGGATCAGTTTTGACTGTAACTACTTGATTATTTGCAACAAATTTCAAAGAATAGGGTAAAGTAGAAGTCACAACACCCATAGCATGAATCTAAGGTCTCCCTAAGAGGAGGTTGTATGGTAACAGGCTAGGAATCACATAAACCAACGTGAGTAAGGTAATGGGACCTAGCTGCAAAGGTAGTATTATTGTACCTAGGGCTTGGCGAACGACGTTATCGAATCCACGAATGTACAAGGAGGAAGCCGCTAAAGAGGATGACTCAATTTTAATCTTAGGTAGTAGGTCTATACCACAGAAATTGAGAGCCGAACCAATGTCAATGAGGATACACCTAATACTGATATTGTTAACATTAATTATAATCATCAAGGGATTTGTTTGCTTTTGCACATTTGAAGGCAGGAGTTCTTGCGGGTGGAATGTGATATTTAGAAAATTCATGTGAATATGAGCCAATAGCGCCTTAACATCCGTGGGCCTAGTAGAGGCAGGAAAGAGAATCTTTTGTAAAGCTTAGTGAAGCATCTCCTGATAAACCAAAGTGGTCTAAAGCAAGTCCCAAAGCGAGATCTTAGCCGGAGTAACGCGAAGTTGCTCGACAAGATCATAATCGCATGGTGCTTTGATCGTAGGTTTAGGTGTTGAGGGAAGGCTTGGTTGAGAAGGTGGTAAAGAAGTAGGAACAAACGGTTGTGATGTAGGAATGGAAGGTTGTTGATCTAGGTTCTGTTTATTTCTCCTTGTAGGATATGTGTGTCCGACAACATTATAAGAAGTAAAATCCGTAGCTTTCACAAACCTTGAATATAAGTCTGATGAATCACTACAACATGAAATCCCACAAATAGAAGAGTTGGTCAGGGTCATGTAAATGATGGGTTTCTTAGGGCTTGGAGGAGCCACAAAGACCAAAACCACATTTACTAACTCCTTAGCTTGCTGAGAGGGAATTTGTTCAGGATATTTGCAAACAAGGGAGAGCACTTCTAAGAAGTCATCTAGACCATTTTCCAACATGTCACAATCTTCCTTAGAAAAGTCATTGCCATGGACGTGCAAAATTGCGAAGATAGATTTGACGTTCACGTTGAGTTCACCAAAATGTGATATAAGAGGGATTCACTACACACGGGTCTCTCCTTTCTTGAGAGATCACCAGGGAACAAAATACCCTTATACACCTCAGAATAAATGGATTAGCAAAATGATAAAGAACTAAGACTCTGTTATGCTTTGGGAAAAAACTACCATAGACTCTGAGAGAGAAAAACCAAGAGATTTCTATCTTAGAAGAGGGAGCTCTCAGCCAAAAGACGTCAGCGTAGTTTCAAGATGCTAGTGTGACGCACTGTCATCTAAAATACATGCTAACATCATAAGCAATAGAGGGCTCAGGAGCTTGAACGGACATAAAAAAGCTTTACTTCTAGGCTTAGGTCTAAAATGTATTGAACGAAATAACTAGTCAGGAAACTAGAAACTAAAGTGAATGCAAGAAGGCTTGAAGAAGGCTCACCTTTCTCTAGATGTTCAAATCTTCACTCCAAGCTTCGTTTCGTGACCTACACATAAAAGAACGAGGGGAAATTTTTTGGGTGGCTATATAGGGGTCTGCATCAGTCAGACCCTCATTTTGGTGTTCCCACCTCCACGGATAGCCAAGTTGGAAAGGAGTGTAAATGAAGTAAACAAAGCATGTGGTGAAAGCAAAACCCACACCACTAGATATTAAATGAATAAGTAGGAAAGGAAAGTGTGTGAGAGAGAGAGCGTTACCCATGGGTCTAGACCCTCTCTGAAGCACATGAACACACCGTTGAGTGCTTGCTTGAGAGCCGCTGCTGGGAGGACCTCAATCCAGCATGGCTTCGCTTGTGAGAACACTACTATCAAAGATGAAGAGAACTCAAAATTGGAGCAAGTAACAAGAAAGCTTGAGTGAATGTCTTCCAACCCACAAATGAGAGCCAAGAAGGGGTTTTTTATGCTTGCAAGGGTGACAAAGAGTTGTTACTTCTGAAATGTAACTGCTAGGACATGTGTATCAAGGGTAAATATTCTAGATTCCCCATTTCACACTCAAAAAAATGCTAGGATGCTAGAGCGCCACACAGACGTCTGTGTGTCACGCGTGCATCCAGAGCCTAGATTTTTGGGAAACGTGTCATCAGGCTTATGTTGCTCAACCACAAGTCCGCATGAAGTCAGAATCGTGAAATTCTAACTTATGGGATTTTGTCATTAATGTTTCAAGTTGTCATAAATGCTAGGCAAAAATGCAAAAATGTGGAATTGCCCCTAGGTGCAATTCTGCAACATTGCAATATCTTATGTTGACTTGGTTATAGTCTGTTCTATTGACAAAGAAATGATGAATCGACTCCCCTTCATTATAGTGTTGCTTTATTCCTCATATACAACACATTGCATATTAACTATTGTCTTCCTTTTGACCATGTCTTATGCAGCTATTACTTAGCATTCAATATACTTAATCATTTCTTATGTGTTTTATATCCAACACAACATATTGTCTTATATGTTGGCTTCCATTCATATTCTTTTCACTATGTTCCCTGCATTATGTGTTAAACAAAGTCAATATCTTAGGTGTTGTCCATTACCAATCTTATTACAAACTTGCATGATATAAGCTACCTCATATACGTTACACTTTTTCATTACTTATCCTCTACATGGGGTGATCCCACAATAGTGGTTTACACTTTTTGGGACATCCTAATTTTTGTTGAAATCACATATTTTTAGAAAATATAATGATTTAAGCCTTGAAAAGTTCCATTTAAAGGATTCTAATTGAATAGAGTTTGATCAAACCACCTTAGATCAAACCCCCTTTGATAGAACCCCGCTAGTTTTAAACCATACCTATAATGTAGTCTCCTTTACACCTATCAAAATGCTAATAAAAAACCACTTTTGATTTATCCTTTGGGGGATCAAATGAATTCATTTAAAATATAGTTTTTGTAAGTACGTATTCCTTATTATAAGCTTCCAAAAAAGTATAATTTTAAATATATTTAATTTGATTATTATATTTATTTTTATTTTTTGTGAATGTAGATTTTTCACCGAAAATCAAGCTCTTTGTTTTTCACATGTGGAAAATTAGTAGATTACTAAAAAAAATCTAAAAAATATGTCTATTCTAGATATTGATTTCCTTGATCCAACAAAAAAAAATAAATTGAATTTCAATACATACAAAAAAAGTTATGTTGTGTACAGTCTGTTTATGTCTAAAATGTAATTGGTTTGACTTCAAAACTTAATTAAGAAAAAATTTCCAATAGAACACTATGAAACAAAATGAAAGTGCTAGATATCATATTTACAAATCTAAATTTGAAAAAATTATAATTTTATCCTTCATAGAAAAAAAGTTATGTTGTATACGGTGAACATCACTCTTTAAAAATGATGTTTACTATTAAAAACTAGTTTTCAAAGGAGATCGAAAAAGAAATGCAATATAATTCCAATTTAAAATATATATATATATTTAGAATCTATAGACAAAATGTCACAAAGCACTACTTTGCATCATCTTCAAATTCCTCATGGTTTAGCAGCTATAGGTGCCCGAAAGTGAAGATTTAGTTAAAAAATTTAGTTCAATATCCAATTTGGCCAAAAATTGAAAACTAGTATTGTGGGATCACCCCATGCTTTAGCTCATATGCTACAATAAACTCTCATTCTTTCACACGTGGAATCTTTATATTTCTTGCTACATTTACTTGTGAAAGATTTTAGAATGCTATAAACCTCATTATCACTTATAAGTGATTTGCATTCTCTTACAACATAGGGATTAATATAGCCATTCTATATACTCGCAAAATATGCTTTTATAATCATTGAAATGCTTATATTAATTTCATATATATCAATCATTATATATATACAATGCAATATATATATATATATATGTATATATATATATATATATGTATATATATATATATATGTATATATATATATATATGTATATATATATGTATATATATATGTATATATATCTATGTATATATATATATATGTATATATATATATATGTATATATATATAGATTTATATATATATGTGTATATATATATATTTATATATATAATCACGTTCATTCGATTTTGTTTATTTCCAAATCAACAAGTATATAAACATATTATATATATATATTTACATATATTAGTACATACATGTTTATACGTTTCTTCAAATGTACAATATATGTTCATACCAATATATATATCGTTTATCTTGCTTATCGAATTCAAACACATATACTATTGTTTGTATATATATATTTATATACCTCTATATAAGCATTAATAATTACATGTATATATATATTCTATAGCAATGTGATGTTCAAAATAGTTCATTCGATACTCGAATGATTATGACCATGTATGATTATGTCCTTGTATAACATCATATTAATATAATATTATCGATTGCATATATATATATACATATTCTTCTATGTACATGTATACGTATGTGAAAATATATTGATATATCCATATAGACATTTCTGTTTGTCACACATATGTATGTATCGACACATGTATACATACATATATATATATTCAATCACACAATCAAGCACATACACAATTTATATCTTATTGATAGGAAAAATACATATAATGTATATATACATATACGCATGCATGTTGTATTGTATTGTTGATAACAACACACTCATAAGCAACCCATTCATAATTGTGCATAGGTACATCTACCTTTGTACTCTCATGTACATGCTCCTCCATGCATATGGTCTATCGTCGACATGCATATGCAAACATATACATACATTTATGTGTGTTCACCTCACCAACTAAGCATAGTAATATAAATAACTCATAAGATCAAAGCACATAAACATCATCCAGGAATGCACTTAATAGTAATCAAGACCCTTACTAATGCAAACACATCATACTAAGGATGACTTACCAGTTTTCCCCAAACTATGACTAGACTCAGCCATTCTATTGTGAGTGTGTGTTTAAGCTCAATTAGGTTTCATAAAGGTTACCCGACCACTCACTTCTCCTAAGTGATACTTCCCCTCCCTTCTAGAGGATTGGACCTGTCCCTGCAACCAACTTAGTACAACAAGGTAGTTATATGTTCATAGTATATCCACATGCATCATAAAACTTTAGCATATTCATATAGCAATGTATGTTCTTCATCACTGTAAACATATTTACTCTTCTAAATCCATATTTAGCATTTATCAAAACTTTCACATAATACCTATTTCAGTATTCCATTCTTTTAGCAAGCATATCAAAATAATGATTGTATTTATCATCCTTTTTACCTGTGAAGGTAAAAGTAAATCAGTAATAACAAGACAGGGTGTGACATACTTCCCCCCTTGTGAATCATCGTCCCCGATGATTTTTAACATATAGTCAAATAAAGGTTTTACTTGCCATTTTCAAATCATGTAAGAATTATAAAATAATATTTCTATGTAGCATCACTCCTTTCAATCTTGTCCTTCTTGGACCTTGCATCGTGTGTCCTTGCTAACGCATAGGGGAAACTTGTGTGCTTCACACAAAATTTCTCTCTCATAGAGTGTATGCATTGTCATCACAATACCTCATATGTACATCTTAGGTACAATAGTAAGTGTATCCTGCATGACACCTATACCACAGTGACTAGAAAACTCGTCTTCATTGGCTAATGAATTTATCCTTAGTGTAATCCAAGTAGAAAAGGAATTTCAGTGCATTATGCACTACACTGTGGGTCCCATCCTTCCCCTTTTTTTTAAAATCTTTAGACAACTGAGAAGCCGAGTCCATCCATCACTTACACATCCATTTTCCTTAATCATAAAAGTAATGCTCTTGACTATTGTCCATTGTGAGCAGAACATTGCTCTTGGACACCTATCAATTTTGAATATAACAATATTGCTTCATATTTCAAGCTTTGTATCAACAAAGTTTGTTCGATCATTTCAATCTCTTATTCATTTTTGAAAACCTTTTTGGTCTAAGGTTAATCTCATTTCTTAGCCTATTTTAGCTTAATAGAGTTTTCAACCTTCCTTTCCATAGAATGGATCAAACCTCAATGAAATTTTTTTATAAGTATTCTACAAATTGTTCAAGATTTGGTTTATCACTTTTGCCTATCCGGCTATAGTAATATATTGAGAATTCGTTCAATTGAATGTCTCATAATATGATCATGGTTTATAAAACCTTATCATTATTTGCTTGTTCTCATTTGAGATAACCTTCTCAGGGACACTAAGCAACTACTTCACACAATATATTACTTAGAACCAATATCCTATAATTTAAATTTCCAACCAGCATTGGCTACCTTGGTGAGTTTGTTCACCATAGTATTATGTCAGTTCCATCGACATAGATAGATTAAACTATCTTGTGTTCTACCAGTTCCCCTCACTGGAATCTTAAGAGAGTACACATGTCCTGTCAATGATGACATTTTGTCTTCATCTCCTGGAACACTAGACAATAACTTGCTACCTTCCTTGCAACATCTTACTCTATCTTTTCTAGATTATAGTGGTTCCTCATCCAACAAGTAATTTTTTCATTTCAATAGCCTGAATATGACATCAATTCCCTCATTCCATTCCTTAAATCATTTTCAAAAGTGTAATCCGATTTTTAGCTCAATCCATCTTTCCCAATGAGCATCAGTACCAATTTCGAGTAACAATTCCCGTTCAAACATGTTGGTTCTCAAAAGATATCAAACTTAATTACATACCTATTTACCAAGCATGAATGTTTCTCAAAATCATGAGTAATCTAGATCTTTCCTTACCTATTTCTTAGGCAATGATCTTCCCTTTCATGATCAAGTAATCTGCCTCTCCTTTTCTAAGGCATTGATGATAATATCATTTGACCTTTCAATAAAAAACATATATAAAGCATTGAGTGATAATATTCCTTTCTCATTGGTCATAATCCTTGACCTTTTCATTATCTTTCAGTAATTCTAATACTTTATTCTTGTGGTCACAAAATATGACTTAATTGACATCATGACTAATGAAAAATTCAAAAGTTCTTCCAAATCGAAAATATATTTATGATTTTTGTTGGGTGGGGTAATTTATCTGAGTCAATCCACTCTCTTCCTTTCCCCCTTAGTGTTTCCACGATATTCAATCAACTAAAAGTTGAACTCCTCGCAAACATTTGCTTTCTCGAAATGATATATCATTCCTTGTTGTTGTCTTTCTATTGCCTTTTTCTTTCCTCCATGGAATGCCTTGAATATACTTATTCCCAAAGTTGGATTCATCATTGATCTCTAACCTCATAGATTTAACATTTTGGATCATTATATAAGAGATCTAGTGAATAATCAACAACTTTACATGTTAAGAGAAACTCTAATATTCTAATTCTCTTTTCCATGTATGCCAATATCCTTTTTGTGGAGGAATATCCATATCCACAAAGCCTCTTTTGTTGATGTGTCTTCAACTTAGAGCGTTGTTTCCTTACAATTTATATCGATTTGACACATAGTGTCACACTGTATCCCATTTCCTTTTGGAACCTCTAAACATAAGTTTATTTTCGTTGGCAAGTTGGTGTGTTTAATATACACTTCTACCAAACTTAGTACTAATCAAACTTTTGTTGGGCCAATCCAATTTACCTTTTTCAGGTTTCTTTCTCATAATCACCTTTCCAAGTGACTTTATCCCAATTCTTGGGATCTTCATAACCTTAAGCACCCTATGTGGCTTGGTTTCTTTCTCCCATCTTAATCATAACTCCCAAATTGATCTCATCAATTTTGGTTGGTGGAACCATGTCCACTTCATTGATTACTTTATTTTTTACCATTCTGGTCTCTTTCCTTATTCCAAAGTACTATCTCCTTTCTTGCAAGATCTTAGCCTTGCACAAAAATTAGATTCTTGTCAAGAGTTCTCCACCCTCTTGGATACCTCCTTCGTTGAATATCTACTTCGGTTGAAGTTTCTGATTTATGCCAATAATGCTTACTCATAGATTCGTAGTATTCTTAATAAATCCAAAAATCCTTGTCTCTTTGCAACTATAGCTTGCTACTAATAAGGGGGTTATTTCAATTCTTCCTATCCCCTTATAGTCATTTAGCTATTTCATAGGGTGAAGATGCATATTGGTTATCCTTCATAATCTTCCTACATAACCTGATTGCATAATCTTTGGCAATCTTCCTTCATAATTCTTCCTATCATATTGAGTTGGAGTTTTCAATTCCAAGGACAACACTTATCTAGTCCCAAACTTAAACAAGTTCCCATGGATCTTATCTTCCTTTTCATTTTCTCTTGTTCTTTCCTCTTGCCATCTTGTCATAAGAACTTTTCAACCATTATCTTCCGATAAGGTTTATGTAACACTTACGTAATGAGGCCATAATTCCAAAGTTGAACCTACTAGCTCTGATACCACATGTAACAACCTTGGTGTTCTACTCAGTAAAATTCCAAAATTTTCACCTCAAGTGGAAACTCCATGATGCCATAACATAGCAATAAAAAATTTTCTTTCCATAATGTAAATTACATGCACATTTGAAACAAACACTATTCCAAACTTCCATTGCATTCAATTGTAATTTCACAAATATTTCCATAACATATATTTCATATTTAATAAACTCAAGTTTATCATTCAAGATTACATCCTTCCATATTAATGGGTACATGATACATGCATAGCTCTTCTGAGCTTTATTTGGCAATGGATATACAAACTATTCCTGATGTCATCACAATGGTGCATACATTTTGGATCTCCTCACTCCTTGGTGCATACACTCCAGTTGTTCCCAATGCTGGCACAACATTCGCAAACCTTGGCTGCCAAATGATGAGGAGAAACATCACTCAAGCGCTTTTCTACCAACCATGGACTTAAATGCGGTCCCCCACACATTTGTCACATATGAAAAGATGGCCATACCCTTCAACGAAGTGATTGGTTGGTAAACCTTATATCAATAGCCTATCTGAGCTTAGTGTTGTGTTCTAGAAACTAGAACCTATTTATACGGTCGTTATTCCCACAAGTATGAAAATCTTGAACTAGAATGCATAAAAGGAACACAGTGAACTGACAGTGTAAATAATGGCTACTTACACTACTTTGGCCAAAGTATTCTCACCCAGTACTTCAAGTGAAAGTCATCCTATTTACACTTCTATAGATTGGTTTGGATTATGACCATTCATATACTATGCTTAGGTAATTTCCTTCCTTAGGTAATCCCTAACCTCAAAAATAACCTATTCCCCTTTTTCCTAAACACAATGGTAACTCTACCAATAAATCCTAAGCATAAGTTACCCCCTTTAATGGATATTCCCATCCTAGGTATAACATATGAGCCTTCAAAGTTCATTAACTTGCATAAAAAAACTATTCACTTTGAAAGACGAACCTAGTCTCAAATATAACTTAATAAGCCAAAGTTTACCTACATAAGCTTCATCTATTCATAAATTAGATATTCATAACTAATTGAATACATTCAATAATATATCACATTAATAAGTGGTTCTCATCAAGAGTATAGCCACATTAATGAATTACCTCAATTGAAGAACAATCATATCAATAGATGATTCCATTTGAAAGTGTAATCTCCTTAATAAAAAGAGTTACTCAAAAGAGTAGAATCTTGTCAACAATATGAATTTTTCTCAAGAGTGTTAAGCAACTAATCAAGTAGCAACTGTAACTCAATAGGAAATCCCACCTATGGTTCCAATCATATAGTATTCTATAAACTCAAGTGATTAACTTAATCACATAGGTGAGTCTCAACCTTAGTATACCCCAATCCTAGGATAAAGACATCATCCAATGACTACCGCTCATAATGGTTAATATAAATCTATATGTTCCAAACAAGGCCAATTAATCAACCTAACCATGGAGATTAATCCCAACCTATAGGTTTCAATGGTATTCCAATACTTTTCTCAACCTAGTAGGTAAATCTTAACCTAGGGTTTCCTCAAATAAACTTCTTGACTCATTAGGTTATTCCAAACCTAGGATTTCATTTGAGAGTGTCGTATGATCAAGTGATCATTCCAGTAAAGATAATTGATGTGGTTTACATAACGTCACATCATATATTTCATACCTTTACTTTTATAATTATAACCCTATCATTCCCAAGGTTCCCTAGCATAATAAGCTATAGTGTCAAGTCGCTTCATGACATTGATACATTTCACATTATACAAATAGTCTAAACTATCTATGTATAGAACATCAATATCTAATTCCTGTATAGGGTATATAGGAGTATTAAGACACTTCCTTTAAGCTAATCATATTTCATTATTTCTGGTATGTAATACCAATGCCAAACAAACACTCCTATTATAGAGTATATAAAAACACTTTCATAAAAAAGCATAAAAAAACTCCTTTTCCTTTCCAAAGCAAATGCTATGATTTCCTAATGCATGTATTCTCAAGCACTTCCAAACAAAGCAATCAAATCTCATTCTTTCATAAATAAAGACAAATAAGAGAAGACTAGATCTTCATGCCTGTAATACGCTTAACCCAATTGACTGACTTGATGCACAACCTTCCAAATACAACTTCTTAGCCTTCACTTTTCCACTCAAAGTGATACTTCACTATGTCCTCTTTTACAAGACAACTCAATGCTCTCACAAAGTAAATCTAAGCTTTCACAAAATATAGTTTTCTGAATATTTGCAATAGAATGGAATTGCAGAATAATATGTTCCAAATGAGAGAGCTATCCCATCTATTTATACAAATAAATGAGACATTGATGCCAAAAGATAAGGCATGCCAATCGACAACACTCCACTTGCATAATGACTTACCTCACATAGCAAAAAGGTGGAAAAAATCTAATTGAAAACTCAACTTGACATTCTATAGATCGATCCCTATGGCTTGACAACAACTCAAGAACAATTCAAATATGCAAATGCCTAAAGATGAGAATCAAATTGCAACCAAAATAGACTTCTAAAAAAAAAAAGTTTCATATTTTGGTGCTAGGTATCAGTCATCCTCCTATTCATTTGGCATGATTTATTTCAATGAAACAGTCCTCAATTTGCAGGCAACACATATCTTATGCCGACTTGGTCATAGTCTATTCTATTGACAGAGAAATGATGAGTCGACTCCCCTTCATTACAACGATGCTTTATTCCTCATATACAACACGTTGCATATTAACTATTTTTTTCCTTTTGACCACGTCTTATGCAGCTATTACTTAGCATTCAATATACTTTAATCATTGCTTATGCTTTGTATATCTAGCACAACATATTATCTTATATGCTGGCTTCCATTCATATTCTTTTCACTGTGTTCCTTGCATTATGTGTTTAGCAAAGTCAATATCTTAGGCATTGTCCATAACCAATCTTATTAAAAACTTACGTGTTATATGCTACCTCATATACGTTGCACTTTTGCATTAATTTTCCTCTACATTCTTTAGCTCATAAGCTGCAATAATCTCTCATTCTTTCACACGTGGCAAGGGTTACAATCATTGATTTAAAAACTCATACTTTTCTTTATATTGCTCTTAGCTTGTGAAAGATTTTAGAATGCTATGAACCTCATTATCACTTATAAGTGATTTTCATTCTCTTAAATACAACGTAGGGCTTAATATATCCATGCTATATACATGCATAATATGCTTTTATAATCATTGATATATATATTCATTTCATATATCAATCATTATATATATATATATTATGCAATATATATATATATATATATATATAATCACATTCATTCAATTTCATTTATTGTCAAATCAATAAGTATATATATATATATGTAAATATTTTATTAGTACATACATGTTTATAATTTCATCAAACGTACAATATGCGTTCATACCAATATATATATATATATATATATATATCATTTATCTTGCTTATCAAATTCAAACACATATAATATTGTTTGTATATATATTTATGCATACCTCTATATAAGCATTAATGCTTGCATGTATATATATACACACACTCATATATATATTCTATAGCAATACGATGATCAAAATAGTTCATTCGATACTCAAATGATTATGACAATATGATTATGTCCTCATATAACATCATATTAATATAATAATATCGACTGTATATATAAATATTCCTCTATGTACATGTATATGTGTGTGCATAGATATTGATATATTCGTATGGATATTTATGTTTTTCACACATACATATGTATTGATACATGTATACATATGTATATATCTTACATATATATATACATTCGATTGCACAATCAAGCACATACACAATTTCTATCTTATTGATAGGAAACATACATATAATGTATATATACATATACACATACATATCATATTGTTTGTTTGATATCACCACACTCATAAGCAACCCATTCATAATCGTGCATAGGTACATCTACCTATGTACTCTCATGTACATGATCCTCCATGCGTATGGTCTATCGTCAACATGCATATGCAAACATATACATACATTTACGTATGTTCACCTCACCAATTAATCATGGTAATATAAAGAAGAAATCATAAGCCCAAATCACATAAAAATCATCCAAGAATACACTCAACAGTAATCAAGACCCTTACTAATACAAACACATCATACTAAGGATTAATTAGTAGTTTTTCCCAAAATATGACTAGAATCAACCATTCTATTGTGAATGTGTGTTTAAGCTCAGATAGGTTTCATAAAGGTTACCTGACCAATCACTTCTCCTGATTGATACTTCCCCTCCCTTCTAGAGGATTGAACTTGTACCTACAACCAACTTAGTACAACACTAAGGTAGTTAGATGTTCATAATAAATCCACATGCATCATAAAACTTTAGCATATTCATATAGCAATGTATGTTCTTCATCAATGTAAACATATTTACTCTTCCAAATCCATATTTAGCATTTATCAACACTTTCACATAATACCTATTTCAGTATTCCATTCTTTTAGCAAGCATATCAAAATCATGATTGCATTTATCATCCTTTTTACTTGTGAAGGTAAAAGTAAATCAGTAACAACAGGATGGGGAGTGACAAGTATCCATGTGTGAATCTCATCTATTAATATTTTAAGCCACATGATTTCTTTATTGCTTCTATTGCACTCCTATATTCATATTTTGTGAATAAAAGAGCAACAATAGGTTAATTTTTACTCCATGTGAGAAGATTTGCACTAAATTCAAATATCTATAGGCAAAGGAATATTTATATTGAAATAGAACCACTGCAATAGTTAGCATCAAAATAACCATATAGATTTATATTTTTGGTGTAAGAATAATCAATGGCATTATTAAATATGTACCTTAGTATGATTTTAGCCATTTCCAGTGATCCACATATGCATCTTACATAAATTTAGATGCAATTCCTACTTCATAAGTAATATTTACTCTACATATAGTATGGTAAAATAAGCTTCCTAATAAGTGCCTATATAAAATAGAATTAGTATTTTCACATGGAGATTCAAGGTCAAATTTAATACCAATTTTAATATAAATAATAGTAGGTTTGTAATCAATCATATTTATTTTTTTAAAGTGAACCATGCATGTATCTCACTTGCGATACCATAATGAAGTGATAATCTTATAAGATATTCATTCTAAAAAATGGTGTTAAAATATTAAATTTGTTTTTGATTAGGGGAAAAATAGGTTTTGATGGGACTCAAAACCCATTACAAACAAGTTTTGAAGGGACCCAAAACCCCATCCAAGCAAAGCATGCTACTAAAAAGATAATCCATAGACCAACAATAACCCATCAATAGTAGCATTGAACAAAAAAACAAGACTACACAAGCTTCTAAAAAGGTTTTGAAGGGACCTTGAACCCTTTACAACCCTAAAATTAACCTATCTCCAATCCTAGCCTTTCTTAAAGCTCTCAACAAAATGAAAATACTCTAAAATAAAATCTCTTTGATCACTAAGCACTCAGTTACTCTCTCACGCATAAAACTACAACAAAATTACAAATGAATAAGAAGAAATTAGAATGAATGAGTGTAAAAAAAGGTAGATAAGATGCCTCTATTCATACCAAAATATGAAAAACTCAATACTACAAACAAAATACTAAATCCACCACATTTTCTCTCCTTACTACCACCATTTCAACAACAAACTAAAAATGCATCAACTCAGCCATCTAGAATGAAATGTGGATGTTTTAAACTCATAATTTGCAACACATAAATAGTCCTATGATTTCCCGCTTCTTAAAATGGATGAGTCACCCTTTCTCAAGTGACAACAAAGACTCTTTTACCGAGTCAAAACATAGTTATGTAACATATCTACAGGTTTCCTAATTGCTAAGCAAGTTGACTACCTTCTCATGCTTCAGCCAACTCTATCCTAACAAAGTCTACATGCTAATATTTAGCTATGTGTTGCTCATAGACTTCTATTTTCTCTATTACACCTATTATGGTGCTGCATACTTTACACTGTTGGTGTAATTAATTAATTAATTATTACACTAACATAAGTTAACTTAGGTCTTGCATTTAATTAATTATGTCCTAGGTTGCATTATTAGATAAATCATTTAATAAATGGGATGATATTCCCTCTCCTAGTTTGTGGGATAAGATTCCTTCTAGAACTTATCTCATCATTTAATGATCATCACCATTAGGGTTCACATGTTGTCACATGTTGTTAGATTATGACACATGGCTACATCTCATGCATATTAGGGTTTACCTCTTGCCTATTTAATTAGGAATCTTGTTCATTTGTATAAATCATATCAATCATTATCAATAGAATCTTCAATCAACATTCCATTGTTGCAACACTTCTTTTGTGGTTGATTATCTTTCATGGCTAAAGTCCTTTATTGAAGCTTCAGGGGCTGTGCAATCCATCATCTCAACATGGTATCAGAGCTAGTCCATTGAAACATCAACCCTAGATCTAGGAAGTTTGGAGTGCAAGATTCAAGTAGGCTTAGGGTTTTATGTTGCAGGCTAGTTGGTTCTACCCAGGAGCCAAGCTATTTTCTAGTGCAGATCAGGCCCTCTTCGTCCTCTCCATCGCATTCAGAAGGCCTCAAAACCCATAGATCGCCTGTTCATTTGTCAAAATCGGAGTAGATTCAACCGGGAGCCTTGAGGTATAATCTAGGGTTTGCATTTTTTGTACAAATCTGTACATGTTTGCAGAAAAAAATCATCCCTGTAAGTCCTCCATCAAGGCAATTTTTTTTTAGAAAAATCAAAAAAATATTTGGCTTTTTTGGGTGAAATTTTTTTATAGTATTCGGCAAAAATTTAACTCTGTAGGGTTCAACCTGCAATTAAAATATCCGTCGGCAGATTTATTTTTATGCGCAGGCTATAGTCCTTTATCCGTCGGCAGGGTTTATTATTCTATTGGCATTTTACCGACTACTGTAGATTCGTCACCCTGTGTCATCCGCCTGCTGCAGATTTGTCGGCCCATCCCATCGCTGACCTCCGCTGCCGTCACCGCTGCCAATGTTCTTCCTGGCTCCCGTTCGTTGGTGTATCCTCTCGGTGACCGCAAACCTCCCGCCGACCGCAGCCGCCGACCACCGTTTTCTGTTGAAGACTCCGGCCTGCTCCCGTCGACCTCCGTTGGGTTCTCCTCTGGCCGCGCCACCATCTCCGCCTCCGGCCCGCCACTCCAACGCTGCCCAAGTGGCTGAGATTTTCTTTTCACTACCAATGCAACCCCGTGGTCCTATCACCGACCAAGGGCCGAAATTTTTTGCCCTAGGGTGCTCCATTTTTGCGCCCAGTTAGCCAATACATCATCAAATCAGGCAGAATCTTTCGGAGGCCATATCTTCTGCATACGGTATCAAAAATTTGCAAACGATATATCGTTGGAAAGGTATTTCTGTCAAATTTCCAGTGGTGTGCTCTATTTTTCTAGATTCTACTCCTAGAATTTTTTATTCTCAGTTGAAGTGGAAACCTTAGTTTTTTGGGTTTAGAGGTTCTTTCTCGCTTTTCAGTTTGTTTCAAAAGCGTCACTTCAGTTGCTAGTTCATCAGATATCTGCATTCAATTTTTTTTTTCAGAAATATTAGTCTTGGTTGTTGTTCTTCTCCAATGGCTGAAACAGGATTTGAGATCCTTACTCCTCACAATTATCATACATGGAAAGTCAGTATGCAGCGTCTCCTTTGGTCAAAGGGACTTTGGTCCACTTTGAATGAGAATCAACCTCATCTTACCAGGGAATATGAGAAATTCTAGCATGAGACTAACTGCGAAGAGGCAATGGGGCTCATTGCTATTCATGTATCTACCTCTTTGTTCTTCCATATTGAGGGGTGCCATACTCCCAAGGAAGTTTGGGACAAGCTCAAGGATCTTTTTGGTTCAGTTAGTGATGTTCGAGCTTTACAATTGTAGGCAGAACTTTCCTCTCTTGCTGTTGATCAATTTCCTTCCATTGAAGACTACCTAGTAAGGTTTAAGTCTTTACGAACTTAGCTTACAGGTTGTGGAAAAGATAAGTCTGACAAAGAATGCATTTTCATGATTTTATCTAAGTTGAGAGGTTCTTTTTCATATTTTGCTACTTCTTTCTATTCCACCATGGATGACCTTGGTGATAGTTTTTTTATGCCTTCATTTGAGACTTTTTGTGAAAGGCTAACCCGAGAGCAATCCAAGCTCACTCAAGCTGATACATCCACCAAGTCACATGCTTTGGTGGCAGGACCATCAAAAGGAAAAGGTAAGCATAAGGGAAAATCAAAGTCAGGAACTTCTTTTGAATCATCTTCTCAGCCTAAGGAAGACAAGCCAAAGAGAGAAAGTCCCAAGTGTAACTTTTGCAATGGGCTTGGTCACATTGAGGATAACTGTTTCAAGAGAGAGATACATGAGCTTCGACAAATACTTAAGGATCACAATATCACTCTCCCACCTACTATAGTCAAATCTCCTCACTCCCCCTCTCATGAAGAGTCATCTTCTGGTTTTGCTGGCATTGCTACTTCTGACAATCTTGGACAGGGACATGCTTTGATCACTACCTTGGTTGATAATAGAGAAGGATGGGTATCCGGTGCTTCTAGGCATGTCACTTCTTCTCAGCACCATATCTTGTGGGATACTCTGAGGCCTGCCAACTTTGATTGAATGTTCACAGCCAATGTAGATGTTATCTATGTTGCTAGTCTTTGTGATGTTGATCTTGATGGTAGGAGGTTAGAAAATGTTGTCTACATTCCTCAGATTTCTCACAATTTGTTGTCTGTTTATCAACTAACTCAAAATGGTTTGAAAATTGAATTCACTTCAGAACTTGCTATCATTAGAGATAGGTTTGATGTCCTTGTTGCCTATGGTCAAGCAGATCATCATTCCAAGGTCTACAAGTTCACCAAATTTTGGGATCGAGATCCTCCTGTTCCTGACTCTCCAGATTCAAGGGTAGGAAGCACATCTTCTCCTCCTCCTCGCCAAGGTTGTGGAGGCTGGCTTAACTTGGCTCTTTGCATGGCACCATCTTCTTCCTTTGCCACCTCTCCGTTGAGATTTGCTTCAACAGGGATGGATACATTTTCTTCTTCAAACTTGTGGCACTTGGATGGGTTCACTTCAGGTCTATCTGACTTGGCTACTCAGTTTCACATTGGTCTTGAGGATATTCTCGAGGGGACTACTCTCCTTTATGGGGGGGCTATCTAGTCCACATCTTTTTTTGTATATATGTGATGGTTGTAGTCCTTGGGGAGATAATGTTGAGTCCTCCAAACATCACTCTTCCATCTGTTTTGCATCTCCTTTTTGGGGAGGGGTTTTGTTCCCACTGGTTTTTCCCCTTTTCTCCGGTTGTGGGATATTTTTCTGCATCTTCATGTACATGGGTACCTAACATGGCCTCGTAGCCGGGACCCATCATCATCTTGCATAATCATTGCATTTTCTTCCCTAAGTTGCACTTATGGGGGGGTGTTGGTGTAATTAATTAATTAATTATTACACTAACATAAGTTAACTTAGGTCTTGCATTTAATTAATTATGTCCTAGGTTGCATTATTAGATAAATCATTTAATAAATGGGATAATATTCCCTTTCCTAGTTTGTGGGATAAGATTCCTTCTAGAACTTATCTCATCATTTAATGATCATCACCATTAGGGTTCACATGTTGTCACATGTTGTTAGATTATGACACATGGCTACATCTCATGCATATTAGGGTTTTCCTCTTGCCTATTTAATCAGGCATCTTGTTCATTTGTATAAATCATATCAATCATTATCAATAGAATCTTCAATCAACATTCCATTGTTGCAACACTTCTTTTGTGGTTGATTATCTTTCATGGCTAAAGTCCTTTATTGAAGCTTCAGGGGCTGTACAATCCATCATCTCAACATACACATCATTATGTTGTACATGGGTTTCCATATTAGCAACAACATTAAAGAAAATACCTTGCTTTACTGCAGTGTAGGTTTTAAGCACTTATATCACACACTTAACATTTAAACTATACTTATTTAAGCTATGTGTTATGCTTTAAACTTCTCCCTTAAGTGCTATATTCATGCACATCATATTATTGCCATGTTGTTGGCTTTAAACGCTTTTCCCACTCTTCTTTTGTTTGCTTTCATTAAACATTACATTATAAATTATATGTTGCATTGACTCTTTCATATATGCGCTTCACTTTATCATTTCGTTGGCTTTAATATAAGCCATGCTTTGTAATATTGTTCACATTATATATGTGTCCTAAGCTAACTATAAATCATTCAAAATACTTTTAAATATATCAATATATATACTATTAATTGAAACGAAGAAAAAAAGGGTAGGTTCAAACACATATATAGGGTTTTATACTAAATTTGGGATATTTCACCAAAATTATTATAAATAGAAAGGGAAAAATGGGGTGAATGAACCCACCTATTCTTCTATTTCATTTAGGAAATTAGATCCCTCAAGTTAAAACCCACTTTCAACCCTTAGGTGAGTGAATTCTTTGAGGAATCTTCCAATTTCCCTTTTTTGCAAGGACGGGGGTCTAGGCCAAACAACACTTTGGGGAAAAAGATTAAAAATAGAAAATCAACTCCAAAATGCAATCTATCACTTGGATTTTGAAGATTTAGCATAAAACTGAAGGAACATACAAACTTTCTGAAGAATCTAGAAGAGATAAATGTTGTGTACCTCTCACAAAAAGGTGTTTCCAGAAGCTTTCTGAGGACTTATTCACCCTATGGCGAATGGGTCCTTGATAGGGCTCTCTGAAATCTATTTTTGAGTTCTTTGCTCCTGTTTCTACATTCCCAAATTCTCAATTTTCATCATCAGACAGTCAGAAATAAAACTAGGATCTGAATTTCCGTGAGATGACAACAAAGGTGACAACTTTGCAATTTTGCAACTTTGAAATATTCAACTTCTCTTCAACATAAAAATCTGCAACACACAAAGAGAGGGGGGAAATGTTTGTTTTTGGGTGAATGGGGGTTTGCCTTGCTCAAACCCCATTTTAGTAATTAAACCTTGAATTGAAACAAAATAGCATGAAAGGGATGATTAATGGACAACTTAATGTCACAACTCACCAAACCCTTTTATGAACCTTTGGTAATGGAGGTTTGCAACTTGCATGAAATGGATTCAATGGATGTGGATCTTGACTTTGAATCTTTACTTGAAATGATACTTTGAATGCTTGATTGAATCATGAAACCTACATCACAATGTTATCTCCAAAAAACATGCATGAATCCACATAACTTTGACATAATGCTTGGATCTTGATTGCTGCAACAAATGATGAAGAGATCCTCCCTTGAATACTCTTGAAAATAATCTTGGATCTTGTAATTGATCTCTCAAAATTCTAATGTTGATTTGATAAAATAACCTTGTATTTATAGTAATTTATCCTTAATTTCCCAAAATTCAAATATCACAAGCCAACATTGAAATATAGATTTGAAAACATTAAAATACCATCAAAAACATAATTTGAATTTAGGTCCTAGGTCACTCACCTAGGACACACATTGCTCAATGAGGAGTGTTATGTCATGTCATTAATGAATGTTGGGTTTTCCACTGCAGAAATTGCAATTAATTAGGCTTGGATTTGAGTTAAAGAGGCAAATTAAGGAAAATTAACCTCAATTAGTTAATGAAACTCTAAATAAGTGTGAAAGTGTAAAGAGGTACACTTTACAACACCACATTAAGGAAAAATTAAGTCCATTTTAATTAATAGGGCCCTAAGATTAATGTGAATATGTAAAATACATATTACAACATTAAATTAAGGCATAATTAAGTGCATTTAATATTAGTTCCAAATAAGTGTGAAAAGACTCACATGTGACTAGAGAAGAGATGGCGTTCACGTGCTCTATAAGCCGAGCTAGGGCGTCCGTGCCCTAGCTCATTCTCTGTGTTTGTTCGCTGTTGCGTTGTGGGGGGTATTTTGCTGCATTCGGGGTCTGTGGCGGGGGGTATCATCTGCTAAAATTTCTTTTGGATCCTTCTTCCTATGCCGACAACTGTTGTGTGAGGGTTGGCGTCCGTTGTGCTGGGTGCGGGCTCCCTCTTTACCATCAGAGACTCTTCTTTGGTGCTGTCAAGCTGTGTACAACTTGTCTTGGCGCCTAATCTCCTCCTCTACCCGCGTGGGTCTGTGGTGAGGGTGAGTGGTCTTGGGGTTGTTGCTTGGTTGGCCGACCATTTTGTGGGGCCTTGGGAAGAGACCATTTTGTGGGGCCTTGGTTCTTCCCACTCTTGTGTGGGTTTTGTCTATTTTGGAGGCTTTCTTCCTGCCACTTGGGTGGCTTCTGGGTGGAGGGGGTTAGTTCTTGCCCTTGGGGTTTTTCCTTTTCTTGCAATAGTGACTTGGGGGCTTGCATGCCTGCCAGGGTTTTTGATTTTAACTATGTCATGTGGGGAAACATCCGGGGCTAGCCCCAAATTGGATTTCTGATCAGCATGTGGTTTGAAGCTTTCGGCACATGGTGGGAATGTTTTTGAAAATACACTATTTTCACTAGAGACAGAGATGAATGATCTAGGAATGGCTAGTGGTTCCCAGATAACGAAGATTAATGGGTGTTTGGAAAGATGCAAAGAGAGACCAAAATTGATTATTCTGATGGAGATGCTTGCAGATGATATTGAATACTATTCGAGGCACTCCTTTTATTGCAAGTTCATGGGTTTGAGAGTTTCACTACAATTTTTGGAATCTTGGGCCTAGCGGACATGGATGCCGGAGGGGGAGATGGAGATTAGGCTCCTTGCGAACAACTATTTTATGGTCTCATTTGATTGCATGGTGGATCAGAATCGGGTCTTTGATGGTGGTCCCTATTTTTATAACCAGGTGGGATTGTTTATCAAGCCATGGCATATAGGCTTCAACCCGACTGAGGCGCTACCAAGTCGAATTCCGGTTTCGGTTTGGTTGTCGTGGTTTCCGGTTGAGCGCTAGCAGGATGATGTGTTGCATTTGGTGGATTCAATGCTCGGTAAACCTGTTGGGTCTTCACATCAGAAAAAATTTAAAAAGGTAATGAATTTTGCTCGTATCTATGTAGAAATTGATTTAAGCAAGCCATTGCCAAATGTTTTTGAAGTGAGTGTTGGATCCTATACTTGGGTACAACAACTAGATTATGAAACCCTACCGTTTCGGTGTTGTTTCTGTCATGAATATGGTCACTTGCAGTGTAGGTGCCCTAGGGCTAAGCCTATGGCGCCCTAGCCTTCTCAGCCTTCTCGCAATCCACCTAGGGTTGATAAGGGGAAGGAGGCTATTCTGGGTGATGGTAACGGTGATGATGGTTATGTCCCTGTCAAGGCTCGCAATAGGAATCGAGGGTAGAAGCAGACCTTGAGGGAGAGGTAGGATGATGACACTTTTAATAGGTTTGAGGTGTTGGATGATCTCAGCCAGTAGGAAATGAATCCGGGGTTGATGAACTTGGATCAAGGAACTTTGGGTAATGGACAAGACGGGCCTCCTTTGGAAGCTATGCAGGTTGTGCAGGAGGTTGGTGTTGGGCAGATGGATACGGTTCAACAATTGGTTGTCCATGCTGAACATGATTCTACTATTGGAGCTATGAAGAGTGGAGGAGGCGGATCTCCATTGCCCCTGAAAGAAGGTACATAAGTGGGTAAGAGCTCTTTGTCCTCTTCTCGCTTGGGTATTTTGCAAAAGGAACTAAAGAAAGGGGTTGGTGAGAGGACCTCCAAGCTAGGAAGGAAAAAGGATATGGATAAGATTAAATTAGCTGGAGAAACTTTGGTGGAGTCAGGATCAGTCAAGACTCTGGATTTACATTTTTCATGCCCCCAAAAATGATTGTTCTCTCATGGAATGTAAGGGGCTTGAACAGTGGCCCTCGAAAAAAATTTGTTCGTGATTTGGTTAGGAATCATTCTCTGGATGTTCTTTTTCTTCAGGAGACTAAATTATCTATGGATAATATGTTGGACATGGCACCTAAGCTGTGGAAATATGGTGAATGCTAGTGTGTGGGGGCTCTTGGTGCTTCCGGGGGGGTGGCTTGCTTTTGGAACCCTCAGAAGATTTTCCCTCTTTGGTGGACGTCCTCTAGATCCTCTATGTCCTTGGTTTCCTCTTGTTTTGAGACTGGTGAGTGTATTCTCCTATCTAATGTCTATGCACCTATTGAGTTTGAGGGTAAACAACTTCTCTGGTCCCATCTTTGTTTTGTTCGTAGCTTAGCTCCTTTCCATCCGTGGATTATGGCTGGAGATTTTAATGCTATTGTGGAGTTGTTTAAGAAAAGAGGTGGTATTCCTAGATTGGAGCCTTCTGCTTTGCTATTTAGGGATAGCATTTTAGATTTAAATCTTATTGATATTCAGCCCAGTAATGGTCGTTTCACTTGGAATAATAGGAGAATTGGTGAGAGTTGTGTTGCCGAGAGGCTTGATCAATTCTTGGTTTCCTATTATTGGGTTGGAGACTTGTGGTCTACTAGATCTGAAATTCTAGATTGGAGAGGTTCTGATCACTGGCCCATAAAGCTTAATATTATTTCTGCTCGGGTGCCTCTTTCTCCCTCCTTTAAATTCCAACTTATGTGGTTACGGGATTCTACTCTTCATGACCAGGTGGTTGTGTGGTAGAGGATTGGGAGAGCTGCTTTTGGTATGGAAATGTACACTTTTTCCAAGCTTCTTCAGTTTGTCAAATATCAGCTTAAAAGGTGGAATCCGAGATGTTTTGGTAATATCTTTCATGATAAGGTTGCTGCTCAGGATGAGTTGAATAATATTACGTGGTTGATTTGTGAGAATGGGTCTTCTGAGGATCTTCTGAGGGAGGAGGCTAGGAATCTGAAAGTGGTTGAGGAATTGGAGTTGCGGGAAGAGATCTATTGGAGGCAAAAGGCTTGGGTTGAATGGCTGCAGGAGGGTGATAAAAACTCTACTTTCTTCTTCAATTCTATGAAGGACAGGAGGCATGGTAATTCCATTTCTGCTCTGGTGAATGATAGGGGGAACGTCTTGCCTCGTTTTAGGAAATCTTTGCTAAGGCTTCTCAGTATTTTTCTACTTTATTTAGGGAGGATTTGCGGGGGGGCTCTGTTGAGGAAGCATATGTTCTTTCTTCTATTCCTCAATTGGTCTCCAGGGAGGCAAATGAGTATCTGATGAAAGAGATCTCTCTTGATGAGTTGGAGGGGATTGTGTTTTAGATGAAGAGGGGTAAAGCTCCTGGCCCCGATGGTTTCTCGATTGAGTTTTTTCAAGAATTTTGGGATATCATTTAGTTGGATCTTCTAGCAGTTGTCCTTGAGTCCCAGAGGAATAAGCAAATGATTCATGCCCTGAATTCCATCTTCCTTGATCTCATCCCCAAGTGTGATGGGGCTAATAGGTTATCTCAATTCCAACCTATCTCTCTTTGCAATGTGGCTTATAAAATCATATCCAAGTTAATGGCTAAGAGGTTGAAGAAGTGGCTTAAAGTGTTGATTTCAGAGGAAAAGAGTGGTTTTGTGGTGGGCCGTCAAATTCTTGATGGGGTTTTCATTGCTACTGAGACCATCCATTCCATGGACAACTCCCATGAGAAGGCAATGTTCATTAAGCTGGATATGGCAAAGGCTTATGACAAGGTTAGATGGTCTTTCCTGCAGAAGATCCTTGTTTCTTTTGGCTTTGATGAGGAGTGGATCCAATGGGTCATGAGCTGTGTCACATTAGTATCCTTCTTGATCCTAATAAATGGAGATCATTATGATCTTTTTTGTGCTTCTAGAGGTTTGCGCCAAGGGGATCCTCTTTCTCTGAATATTTTTCTGCTTCTTGTGGAAGGTCTTGGACATTTGTTGAAAAGAAATGTGGAGCTTGGCATCATTCAGGGTTGGCGATGGGGTGGATATTTTCCCCCGCAATCTCACTTACAGTTTGTTGATGATACTGCCTTGATGGGGTTGGCCACTGTTTGGGAAGCTACCAATTTGAGGCAAGTGTTGGACGTTTATCTAGTTTCTTCGAGGCAATTGATTAATGAGGAGAAATCATCCATCTTCTTCTTCAATATGCCGGCCCCCATTCAGAGAAGAATTGCTAATATCTTGAGGTTTCAAATTGGGGTTCTCCCTTTGACGTATCTGGGTATACCAATTTTTGTTTGCCGACTCCCCAAGGGTTCTTGGCAGAATATTATTGATAAGCTCCATGCAAAATTTAATCATTGGACCCATAGATGGTTGTCTTTTGTTGGGCGGGTTCAACTTCTCAAGTCAGTGGTGCAAGCTCTCCCTACCTACCGTTGTATGCTTTAGGTGGCTTCGATGGGTTTTCTTAGGGAGTTGGATTCCCTTGAAAGGCAGTTCTTATGGGCTGGAAGTTTGTCGTCTTCAAAGTGGAGCCTGGTTAGGTGGGATGTTGTGTGTAGCCCAATGCAATTTGGTGGTCTTGGTCTTCGCTAATCTGCGTTGTCCAGAGTGGATGTGGCTGCTAAGCTATTTTGGAGATGGTGTGTGGAGCAGGATCAGCTGTGGGCCATAATTTTATCTCATAAGTATTTCCCAGAAATTCCTCGGCATGATCTCCCTCATTACCCTCTTGAAGGGAAAGGTTCGATGATTTGGAATACTCTTCAAAAGGGTGCAAAGCTCATCAAGGACAGTTTATTCTAGATTTTCAGAAGGGGCACTGATGCTCTTTTGTGGTCAGATTCTTGGGATGGATTCCCTCCTCTGACTTCTCAGTTCCCCAACCTGCTTCCTTTGTGCTAGAGATTTCTCGTGGCTGGCTAGTCTAGGGTGAGTGACTTCAAGTCTGTCATTTCTTTTGGTCAGTTGGAGGTGGCTCGTTGGAAGGATCCTGCGGAGTGGCCGGATTTGGGACTTGTGGAAGAATGTGCTGAGCTTCACAAGATTCTTTGCAGTAGGAGTTGTAGTTCTCTTTTGGAAGAGGATAATTCTTGCTTGGACCCATAATCCTAAGGGGGTTTATTCTGTTGCTTCTAGTTATTAGGTGCTATTGGATCAAAAGTTGACTGGGGCAGAGGTTCATTGGTGGAAAAGGTTGTGGAATAAGCTCTCGTGGCCAAAATGCAACTGCTTTGTTTGGACTATGGCGTGGAATAGGTGCTTGACCTGGGATAACATTCATAAACAGGGATTCCAGGGTCCTTCGATTTATGTCTTGTGTGGGTGAGTGGAAGAGGATTCTTTGCATTTGTTCTTCCGTTGCCCCTTTGTTGTGCAACTTTGGAATTGGTGGTGGGAGGTGTGGAAGCTTCCTTGTATTCATGCTTTCTCTTTGGTTGAATTCTGGGATAGTATGGGAAGACCTCCCTCTATGGCTTCCTTTTTACAGGATATTTGGTATGTGGGCCCTACCTTTCTACTTTGGAAAATTTGGCTGGAGCGGAACCGCCGAATTTTTTGGGATCAGAAGTTGGTGGGTCGGTAAGTGTGGTTGCGTATGTTAGGAATGGTGCAGGAGTCAGTTTTGGCTAAGTGTGATGTGGTTTTTTCCCTTGGAGAGAGGTGATGCTGAGCTGGTGGACAAACTGGGTCTCCAGGAAATTCATTCCTATTTTGTTAGCTCCAGGAACTACAGGATTCAGAAAAAGAGAGTTCAGCAGGTTGGAAGGTGGTTACCTCCTCCAAATTTATTTTTAAAGATCAATACAGATGGATCTTCTAGGGGAAATCTAGGGCCTGCTGGGATTGGTGGGGTTGGCAGGGACTCAACTGGGTTGATGATTTTTCTGTTCTCTATTCATGAGGGGGTGAAGACTGTTAACTTCATGGAGGGTCTAGTGATTCTTTATGCTATTGAGAGGGCCCTTTCTTTGGGATGGCGGAAGGTTATATGTGAAGCTGATTCACAAATCTTGATTAATCTGTTGAATGAGCGGAAGATATCTGATATAAATTGGCAGTTGGCTTCGGTGGTTCAATGGATTCTTCAGGTTAGTTCTTGGATGGAGGAGGCATCCTTTGTTCACATCCCGA
The DNA here is from genome assembly GCA_007258455.2 of Sequoia sempervirens. Lineage (NCBI taxonomy): Eukaryota > Viridiplantae > Streptophyta > Pinopsida > Cupressales > Cupressaceae > Sequoia > Sequoia sempervirens. The sequence continues at coordinate 28,603 of VDFB02337664.1, forward strand.
GAGAGTGGAATTGTGCTATCGATTGTTTGGCTAAATGGGCCTCTGAGCATGATAGTGGTTGGAAGGTTGAGGATTGGGATCAGGTTAACCCTGAGCTACGTCCGGATTTGGACCGATTCTTTGAGGAGGATAGGAGGATACATGGGGATAGTTGATTTTGTTTTATGCTTTGGGGTTGTTTCCTTGTTTCCTGGGGCTAGCTCCCTTGGTTTTTATTGTAATGCTCTTTTCTGATTTCCAATAAATTTTTTACCCCTTTGTTTCAAAAAATAAGTGTGAAAAAAAGATACTTTTTCCTACACTACATTTAGCCCCCACTTTAGTGAGAGGATGACACCATGTCAAAATCACACTAAAGTATACATTCAAGACACATATGTATGCAACAATGACAAATATTCTCAATCATAGAACATCAAAGCCTAGAAGAAAGGGATGCAGATCAAGCTTCGACTATCCAATGCGATGTGGAACACGTCTAATTTGTTTGTCCAAAAGGGTGGATCATGCATTAACTATCCAACGTGATGTGGTACACATCTCGGTTGTTTTTCCAACATGTTCACAAGTAGAACTCAATGTCCACTATGCAAATGATAGACACACCCTCACTTCGGGCTAATGAAACCTTAGGTCGTCCACTAGGTGAGTCCCCAAGAAAGTGGCTTAGTGAGAAAGTCATGCCAGGTCTATAGGCTCTCATTTTACTTACCATACCAAAGCTATCCCTCTGACAACTCTGATAGGGAACCACACATACTAAGGCTTCGAGCTTCATAAGGCCTAACAAGATATGCTAAGCACACTATGAACAAGGGGAAGGCTCTACTGGAAAGAAAGGTGTGTTATGCTTGGTGGCCTTGAAGGGAGGGGTTCGAGCTTCACAAGGTTAACAAGTTATATTATGCTAAACACTTATGAACAATAATGTAAATAAATATTTGTTCAAAGGGACTTCGCTTAATTCATGTAAGGTATCTTCTTAGGGAACATCATGCCTAATATATCCAAGAGAACATAATTCAAATAAATATCGTGCTCTTAGAGGATATCAAACCCAATTAGACTGCCAAGAAAAGGACACATCGTAAGAAGAAAGAAAATCACACAATCAAACATGAGTAATGATAATGCCAATGTATGCCCCCACTTTAAAGAAATTGCTTGCACCATTGACGTGAGTAATTTTACTATAAAGTAGCCAATAATTAATGATAAACAATAAAGAAGACATGAGATCTTATTCAAAAATCCCTATACTGAGTCATATGTTTTTGAATGAAGCTACATCATGAAAGAAGAGAGAGGAAAGGGGTTGCCCCCAAAATGCAATGCTAAAGATAACATAGAAAGAAAAATATGTCACATGCAAGCCAACTTAAGGCATGTCATCCACATCCCAAATTTTCTCATATATATACATGGAAGGCAATCAACTAGTCAAAAGAGACAACGACAAGTTCCATACAAGGACAAGGCTACCTAACCCCCTTGCCCCCACTTAGTGCAAGACAAGGGTGAGCTGAGGTGATTGATGAGAACCATAAAAAAATAAATATCAATTAGAGGAACTAGGTGCTTCAACACAAGGAAGAGCACCACAATCCTTAAGCTGTTGAATTTTATAACTCAAAGCCTTACATTCATTAGTAGAATGACCATGAACTCTATGATATGCACAAAATTAACTCTTGTTGTAAAATTTCTTTTTTGTTCTTGGAGGGAGAGATATAAAATGATCTTGGAGGAGTCTCAACAAGATACTTTCTTGATCAATAGTAGAAGATGTTCCTTTCTTTTGAAACAAATATATTTCTTGCTTAGTACAAGGTGTCATACTTACACAAGACTCTTTAGATTGTGATATTTTGTACTCTCCCTTAAAGGATGGTGTAAAATCTAATGAAATCCAATCATTACTAAGACATATACTAGGAGTGTTTTGTGTGATGACATTAATGTTAAGCGAAGATTTCTTTGATTCTTTCATTTCTTTTGAAGGACAATAACCAAGACCACTAGTTTTTATCAGGTCAGGATGCACCAAGGTTAAATTTTTCTTAGGAGAATCTTTTGTTATAGTGTTGGCATTGAGTGAAGGATTTTTTGATGCCTTTGTTTCTTTTGAAGGGCAATTACCAAGACCATTAGTTGTTTCTTGCGTGTTAGGCTCTATAGGGACACAAATACCTTATTCTCTAGCACCACATCCTTTTGCACTATATCGAAGTTGTTTCAAATTCTCATAACCTCTTCCATAAAGTTTTTCCATTTATTTTGGATTTTGTGTTTGTTCATAATCAACTTCATCAAATTTTGTTGTGTAGTTTTCTTCTTCTTCTAAAGTGGTTGAAGTGGATGTTTTTGAAGGCTCTATGGAATTTTTTGTTGACATTACTACTTTTTATTTTCCCTTTTCAAACTCTTTTGTTATGATCTTGTATTCTCCCATGAATGTAGGTCTAAAATCTAAGGAACCCCAATCATCTTCTAGTAACTTCGTGAATTCTTCAAAATGCTTTTCTTTTTCTTTCTCTTGCACAGGTTTCACTTGTGTAGTTGGTGTCAATATTTTCAAAGGATTTTCCTTGTCTTTCTCAATGAGAAAACTATCTGGTTCAGGGTTGGCCTCAATTGTATACACGTTGTTGTTGTAAAAATACATAATTTTACGATGAAGAGTAGAAGGAATCCCATTCATTTCATGAATCAATGGCCTGACTAAAAGAAGATTATATGAAATATTGTGAGGCAAAACATGGATAGTAGTTTGCAATGTGGCTTCTCCAATTGTAACAGGTAATGTGATCATGCCAAGCATTTTTTTTCTTATGTTATAAAATCCATGAATAGATAAAGATTTAGGTTGAATTTTAGTCTTATCTACTCCAAATTTATCCAAGAGGCTTACACTACACACATTAAGGGTTGATCCATTGTCAACAAGGGTTCTATTTATCACTTTCTTATTAATAATGGCTACAATCATAAAGGCTTCATATCATTTTTGCACTTCCAAAGGAGGTATCTCACTTTGGTAGAAAATAATGTCAAAATTCATTCCTTGAATGAGGGCTTCTATGTCATTTGGTTGCACATTACTAGAGATAGGAACTTGTTGTAAAGCACTTTGAATCATGTTATGATAATGAGGGGAGGCTTGAATAAGATCCCATAAGGATATATTTGCAGGAGTGTTTTTAAATTGTTCAACAAGATCATATTCTTTACCACTACATTGCAAGATATTAGGTGCATGTGGGAGATATGGTTGGGGTAATGGAAGAGACGTTGGAGTTGTTTGTTGTTGTTGATTGTTTCTAGTGTTATATGTATGAGCAACGATATTATAACCCGGTTGTTGCGAAAAATTATGTTGAGGTGGTCTTAGGATAAGCAAAGGTTTTTTTTGAATTTGTGGTTGTTGTGAGGGTGGATAGAGGATAAGTTGAGGCTTAGGTGGTCCAATAATTAAAGGGTTTGTAGGAGGTATAAGAATTAGAGGACTCAAGGTAGTTTTGATGTTCATAACCTCAACAAAATCATCCTTATTTTCATGATCTCTTAGTGAAGGGGATTCTAATGTCACTTCATTATCTTCATCTAAGGAAGCCACATTGCTATTGTTTGAAAGATGTGTCAATATCTTCCCTAGTAGAATATTTTTTAGGAGAACAACAAATTAGATGTTTATAACATTCAATAGTTGGTTCTTCTAAAATGACTTCATCACAAGTAAGGGAGTTATCAATGGTTGGATTGTTTTATTTATCAATGATGGAATCCTCTTGTTTAACAATATTTTCCCAAGTAGGAGGGGTAGGAGAAGAGAAACAACTAGGATTCTCATGAATTTCATTGATTGGATCTTTTGACACCAAAATATCTTCTTCACAATTATGAGAGATATTGGGAGAAGAACAAACTTGATTGTCATGATTGTAAGCTCTTTTACTAAGTTAGTTTCGCACATGGGAAAGGGATCAATGAAGAACAAGAAAGAGGAGAAATGATTTCACATTCATATGCTTGTAACAATAATTTCTTAGAGTTTTCAACAAAATATAAAAATAGAGCATGAAATATGATAACAAGAGACTTTTGTAATGAAAACATGATGTAATAATTTCTCTACAAATATGAAATGCAACAAAAAAAAATTCAATTTTTAAATGCCTAACTTAAATGGATGATTAATCCTTAATGCATAAATTAAAAATTCCTGAAACAATCCAGAATGATACAGTAGGTTACCAATAGCTCTAGGAAGTGCAAAAAACCACAAAAAGCCTCAAAAAAGATGGTTTTAAGATTCCCTAAAGGACTCATTTTCCCAGGGACAAATGGGTCCTAGTAAAAGGTTTTTAAAAAATGGAAAATGCAATTTTTAAGTGATTCTATGTGTTCTCTATTTTAGGTCTTAGACTGTAACTTCTATGACAATTTTTTCCAAAATTTGATGTTTAAATGCAAGTGCAATGATGAACTATATCAAACTTTTTGAAATGCAATTTTGACTCAATTTTTTGAATATGAATGATTGAACATACAATGATATGCAAGTACTATACAAAAATACTCTAACATTATGTAATTTTTGTTGAATTTTTCAATTTTAAAATGAATGCAAAATGCAAGTTTAAACCTAAATGCAATGAAACTTTAAGCTAGATTTAGAAACCCTAAATGCAATGAATTAATGTAAATCCTAGATCTAGGGTTTGAATGCACTCCAAACCAGAAATTAGAATGTTCAAAACTCGGGTTCACCAAAATAAAATAAAAAAAAAGGGGTAGGTTCAAACACATATATAGGTTTTAAAATAAATTTGGGATATTTCACCAAACTTACTATAAATAGAAATGGAAAAATGGGGTGAATGAACCTACCTATTCTTCTATTTCATTCAGGAAATGAGATCCCTCAAGTTAAAATCCACTTTCAACCCTTAGGTGAGTGAATTCTTTGAGGAATCTTTCAATTTCCTTTTTTTTCAAGGACGAGGGTCTAGGCCAAACGACACTTTGGGGAGAAAGATTAAAAATAGAAAATCAACTCCAAAATGAAATCTATCACTTGGTTTTAGAATATTTAGTATAAAATCCTACAATTTTTTTGGAGAATCTAGAAGAGATAAATGTTGTGTAGCTCTCACAAAAAGGTGCTTTCAGAAGTTGTCTGAGGACTCATTCACCCTATGGTGAATGGGTCTTGGGTAGGGCTCTCCAAAACTTGTTTCTGGGTTCTCTACTCCTATTTTTGCACTCCCAGATTTTTGATTTTCATTGATGGATAGTCGAGAAATAAATTTGAGATCTAAATTTCCATGAGATGACAACAAAGGTGACAAATTTGATAGATTTGCAATTTTGCAACTTTGAAATCTTCAACTTCTCTGCAACTTGCAAATCTACAACACAGAAAGAGAGGGGAAAATTGTTTTTTGTGGGTGAATGGGGGTTTTCCTTGGTCAAACCCTGTCTTGGTAATTAAACCTTGAATTGAAACAAAATATCATGAAAGGGATGATGAATGAACAACTCAATGCCACAACTAACCAAACCCTTGTATGAACCTTTGGTAATGGAGTTCTGCAACTTGCATGAAATGGATTCAATGGATGTGGGTCTTGAATTTGAATCTTTGCTTGAAATGATACTTTGAATACTTGATTGAATCATGAAACCTACATCACAATTTTAGCTCCAAAAACATCCATGACTCCACATAACTTTTACATAATGCTTGGATCTTGATTGCTGCAACAAATGATGAAGAAATCCTCCCTTGAATACTCTTAACAATAATCTTGGCTCTTGTAATTGATCTATCAAAATTCTAATGTTGATTTGATAAAATAACCTTACATTTATAGTAATTTATCCTTAATTTCCCGAAATTCAAATATGACAAGCCGACATTGAAATATAGATTTGAAAAAATTAAAATACTGCCGAAAACATAATTTGAATTTAGGTCCTAAGTCACTCACCTAGGACACATATTTCTCAATCAGGAATGTTATGTCATGGAATTAATGAATGTCGACTTTTCCTCTTTAGAAATTGCAATTAATTAGGCTTGGATTTGAATTAAAGGGGCCAATTAAGGAAAATTAACTTCAATTAATTAATGAGGCCCTAAACAAGTGTGAAAGTGTAAAGAGGTACACTTTACAACACCACATTAAGGCACAATTAAGTCCATTTAATTAATAGGGTCCTAAACTTAATGTGAGTATGTAACATACATATTACAACACTAAATTGAGGCATAATTAAATTCATTTTATTATTAATTCCAAATTATGTGTGAAAAAGGGATACTTTTTCTTACTTTTTCTTACACTACATTAATATATATATATATATAATATAACTTCCATCATTATGTTATATATATGCACATTTATTAAATCATTTATTTTCAATCACATATATATACTAACGATTTTATATATACAGATATTAATATGTATGTATTTAATGCATTCACATACATATATATTAATATTTATATAATATATACATATATCGTTATCTTGATTTCCAAAATATCCATGTATATTTACATATCCATCGATCGATATATATAAAATGTATATATATTTATGTTGTATATGTCAACTTGATATTATCATGCTTATGATATATTTTCACATGAGTATGCGTAAATATTTCTAGTTGTTGGAATATGTGCCTCAATCCTTACTGACATGAAACTCCTTGAAGGCAAAGTTGGTGTGACATCATGGATGTCTGGCCGACTAACTGTTCTGAATCTCTTGAAATGTTCCTATCACTGTGACAGGGTTGAAGTCTTTCCGACAAGTCTATCGCTGTGACTTTCTGTGTTCAGCATGACCTTTTGGCGAATGGAAACCTTTGGGCGACAGTGTGATCTTATCGAGCATTGGGGAGACTTGGGTTGTCGGTATTGGTCTGGCCGATATGAAATGTCTCACCGACACCGTTTTGTATATGGTCTTCAGCGTAACCTTTTGTTTCGGTATGAGTCCCAGCGATCGATAAAGGTCTCGCCGACTGGGATGTAAAGCTATCGGGGTAACATGTGGTCGCAGGGAGATGTCTCAACGATGCAGCTTGGTCATGCCGACAAGAGTGTTCTCGTGGTAAAAAAAGACTTCATTGAGAAGTCTTGGCGACTTGAGTAAGTCACATTGATGGTCTTCGATAAGACTTGGAGCGCTCAGAGAAAGGTCACGGCGAAAGACATGAGTCTTGCCGACAGTATGTGACATTCGGTGGAAGCTTTGTCTTTCAGTATGAAGTCTCACCGAAACCATGGGGTCTTGCCAATAGTAGTAAGGCTTTGGTGTAGCACGCAGTGGTTGATGGGAAGTCTTGGCGAGATCGGTATGTCTTGCCGATAGTATATCTCATCGCTGTGACTTTTGACTTCGATATGAGTCTCACTGAAATGTGATTGTCACGCCGAATGGAAATCACTCGACGACATAACTCGAAGACTTCGATATGAGGTCTTGGCAAGATCGGTATGTCTTGCCAATGGTCTCTCTGAGTTCGATATGACTTATGGTTTTGGATATGAGTCTTGTCGAATGAGATTCCTCTTGCCAACTATTGGGGTCTGAAGCCGATAATCGATAGCGAATACTTTGTGGCATCGGGGAGACACTGTTAGTGTCTCACCGATATGCCAACAAAGTTTGAACGTTGTTGACCACGTGATCATCCTGTGTGGCATCCTGTTGGACCAATCAGAGGATTTTTTTTTCAAACTAATGACGGTTGGATTTTTTGTAACTGTTGCGACGCTGGAGAAAAATAGCTTGCAGGGAAAAATATGAATCGGCATGGAAACTTTCTTCGATGGAGATCTAGTGGATAAGGATGCACAGAAGACAAAAATCAGAATGTGATCAGATTTAAAGCAGACCAATTTTGTTGAGATAATGATGAGAAAATTGAATTGTTGAGAGAGCATTTTTCTGTAACTGATGAACAGTGAATGTAGCTTCTGAGAACTGATAACCAGAGAGTTGTATCTCTGAATTGTATGTAATATTTTGTTACTGTAATATAAAGAGATTCAGTTTGGTGTGGTGGGTTTTTTCCCATAAGGGTTTCCCACGTAAATCTGTTGTTTAGTGTCTTTGAGTATTTTCTCTATTTCTATAAATCTTTCATGTGTATCTTAATTAGATTGTAATTTGAAAAAATTAAAAGCCCTACATTGCATTCTTCCCTGTGGTTTTGACATTAGGAAAGTGTTTCCACACCTCTGCTTTCCTTACAAGTGGTATCAGAGCTTGGCCAGTTGTGTTGTCCTTGTGAGTGGGTTGGGTTTTTTGTGTCAATCCTTTTCAGTGGGAGTTTTGTAGAGGTTCGATAATTTAATTACAAATTAAGATGGCGAGCACATCCAGAAGGATGGAAATAGAGAAATTCAATGGTAGCAATTTTGAGTTGTGGAAACTCAAAATGGAAGATATGTTAGTTGATCGTGATCTTTGGAATGATGTGTCTGGAACAATGCCTCAAGGCATGAAGCAAGAGGATTGGGACCTAGCAGATAGAAAGTCTAAAGGGATGATAAGGCTCTGTTTGGCAGACTATGTTCTTCTGAACGTGCATGAAGAAAAAACTGCATCTACCTTGTGGAAAATATTAGCATCCATTTATCAGGGCAAGTCCTTGGTGAACAAGCTGTTCTTGAGGAAGAAGTTGTACTCATTAAGAATGCAGGAAGGAGGGTTTGTTGCTGATCACTTAAATGCTTTCAACATGCTGATTGCTCAGTTGACATCTGTTGGTGTAAAGATTGAAGATGAAGATCATTGCATGCTATTGCTGTGTTCTCTCCCTGATTCTTGGGATCATTTGGTGATGGCCATTGGGAGTACAACATCCACATTCAAGATGGAAGATGTTGTTGCTTCTTTTTTATCAGAAGAAATGAGAAGAAAATCTTCTGAGATGGAAAAGGAAGCTTTGGCTGTCAGAGGTAGACCAAAGGAGAAAGGCAAGAAGAAGGACAAGAAGTCCAGATCGAAATCAGAAGGGAGATCAAAGTCTCCTGGCAAGAAGTCCAAGGTGAAGTGCTGGAACTATGGGCAACCTGGTCATGTCCGAAAGGACTATAAGGAGGAGAAAAAGAAGAAGAAGAACTCTTTTGGAAATGATTCTTCTCATAGTGATGCAAATGCCTTCATTGCAGCCTTGGCTACATGGGCATCAGATGATGTTTGGCTAATTGATTCTAGAGCATCTTTCCACATGACATCTCATAGAGAATGGTTCACGAAGTATGAAGAATACAATGGTGGAAAGGTGTACCTAGAAAGTGATTCATCTTTGAAAATTGTTGGTCGTGGAAGAGTTAGAATTCAATTCCCTGATGGAAGAGTGAAGGGAATCAATGATGTGATGCATATACCAGGTCTGGCTCGAAATCTACTTTCTGTAAGTAAGCTGAATGATATCAGAGTGTAAGTCACGTTCTCTGGAAATGGCTGCAAGATGACTAGAGGGTCTATGGTGCTGGCTAGGGGTGCTCGAATTGGTACTTTGTACAAGCTGGATGCACTAGCTGTTCAATGCAACAATGTCTCTACAAAGTCACTTAAGGTTGCTCATGAAGAAAAGAAGGAAAACGTTCCTGATGGTGTAAACTCCATGGAGATTAAACTTCTAGCAGAGAAGACTATGCTCTAGCATCATAGGCTAGGCCACATTGGTGAGAAAGGTTTAAAAACCTTGAAAAATAAAAACTTGGTAGAAGGGCTTGAAGATTGTAACCTTGAGTTTGATTTTTGTGAACATTGCATATATGGAAAGCAACATCGTGTTTCATTTTATTCCAGTCCTCACAAAACTTCTAGTTTGCTTGATTATATACATTCTGATGTGTTTGGTCCAGTGAATGTTCCTTCTTTGTCTAAATCAAGATACTATGTGTCGTTTATTGATGATTATTCAAGAAGAGCATTTGTATATTTTCTGAAAAGCAAATCAGAAGTATTCAGTCGGTTTAAGGAATTTAAAAACCTTGTAGAAAATCAGACTGGTAGAAAAATAAAATGTTTAAGGACTGACAATGGCGGTGAGTTCTGTTCAGATGAATTCGAAAGGTACTGTAAATATCATGGGATCAAAAGACACAAGACTACACCTTACACTCCACAACAAAATGGAGTTGCTGAAAGGTTCAACAGGACAATAATGGAAAGAGCACGAAGTATGCTGAGCAGTGCTGGCTTGGAGGAGAAGTTCTAGGCTGAAGCAGTCTACAACATGTTACTTGGTAAATCACTCTCCTAACTCTGCTCTTGTTGAGAAGACGCCTTTGGAAGCATGGTCTGGAAAGAAGCCCTCTCTGAGACATATTCGTGTCTTTGGCTATGAGGCATATGCATATGTGCCATTTGAAAAAATATCCAAGTTGGAAAACAAAGCTGTAAAGTGTATATTTATAGGCTATAGTGCTGGCATAAAAGGATACAAGCTTTGGAATCCCAAGACTAAGAAAGTTTTGCACAACAGAAGCGTTATCTTTCATGAGCTGAAACCTTCTACATTGGATCTGTAGTCAGAGAAGAAATCAGAAAATGAAAAGGATGTAGCAGCAATTCCTCCGACACCAGATAAAGGGGAATTGAAAAATCAAAATGTACCTGATACTGAGGAGAGCTCAAGTAGTTCTGAAAGTTCTGATGAAGATGAAGAACCACCTCAGCCTCAGCCTGTGAGGAGGTCAACTTGTGAAAGAAAGCAACTTGATAGGTATGAGTTTTCTTTAATTGAGTCTACTTGTGCCTATGCTTTAATTTCTAGCACTAATGAACCTAGGACTGTGAAAGAGGCATTTAAAATGTCTGATTCAAATTCTTGGTTGGAAGCCATGAATGAAGAGATGGCATCATTAGACAAGAATGATACCTGGAGTTTGGTGCCATTGCCTAAAGAGCCACAGAAAAGTTGTGGGCTGCAAATGGGTTTTAAAGAAAATAGGTCTACGGGCGGCAATGTGGAAAATATAAAGCAAGGCTGGTTGCAAAGAGGTATTCCCAAGTGGGGAATTGATTATGGAGAAATCTTTTCTCCTATAGCCCTAGTAACATCTATTAGATTTCTTTTGTCACTTGCGGTATGACCTAGAAATTGAGATGGATGTGAAGACAACATTTCTTCCATGGTGATCTTGAAAAGGGGTATATGTCCCAACGAGGAGCACTTTGTGGAAAAAGTTAAAAGAAAGACTAGTTTGCAAGTTAAAAATCTCTGTATGGTTTTAAATGGTCTCTTAGAGATGTCTAATTGCCAAAATTTTTGACCCACGTTTTTTTTTGTCATTTAGGATTTGTAAGATCAAAATGTGATCAACTGTGTGTGTATTACAAAGTGAAAGTGATCAAATACTTATTATTGCTCTCTATGTTGATGATATGCTATTCATAGGCAATAGTAAGCTAATGATTTCTAATCTTAAGTCTAGGTTATCTACAAAGTTCGAGATGAAAGATCTTGGTGTAGTAGGGTATATTCTAGGAATGGAAATAACCAGGGACAGGAAGAATGAAACTTTAGCTTTCGGTCAGTAGAGGTATATCACAAGCTTGTTCTAGAGAGATTTTGTATGACTCTTAGTGCAAGTAGCTAGTTGTTCGGTTACCGCGAGGGAACAAAGCTATCTGTTGAGGTATCCAAAATCTCCTAGGGGAGCCGAGGACATGGCCGGTGTGCCTTATGCAAGTGCAGTTGGCATACTTATGTATGCAATAGTGCGGCAGGCCAGACATTTCCCAAGCAGTGGGAGTTCTTAGCCAGTTTATGAAAAATCCTGGAAGGACACAATGGGATGCTATGAAGAGAGTGTTTAGATATCTAAAGGGTACTTCAGACTATGCTTTGTGTTACCATGGTAACTTGGTTGAATCACATAAGACTCTCAGCATTCAAGGTTATGTGGATTCTGATTGGGCAGGGGACATTGAAAATGAAGATCCACCATGGATATATTTTCATGATGAATGGTGGTGCGTAAGTTGGATGAGCAAGCATTGTAGTCGCTTTTTCCCTACAGAGGAAGAATACATGGCAGCCACACATGCCTGTAAAGAAGCAATCTGGTTAAAACATTTTTGTTCTAACATTGGATTTGATGCAGAAAAGATTACTATCTACTGTGACAGCCAGAGTGCTATATGTTTGGCAAAGAATCCTACTTTCCATGCCAGGACGAAACATATAGATGTACAAATCACTTTGTACGAGATATGGTGGACGATGGGAAGGTCTCTTTGGAGAAAGTGGATACTCTGGAGAATGTTGTAGATGCATTGACGAAGCCTATGAGCACAGACAAGTTCAGGTGGTGTGCCAGTTTGATGGGCCTCTTGGCCCATGATTTTCAGTAGTTTGTTTATGCTCTGGAGGTGTCAGTAAGATCTTCGTCAAGTGGGAGCTTGTTGGAATATGTGCCTCAATCCTTACTGACATGAAACTCCTTGAAGGAAAAGTCGGTGTGACATCATGGATGTCTGGCCGACTAACTATTTTGAATCTCTTGAAATGTTCCTATCACTGTGACAGGGTTGAAGTCTTGTTGACAAGTCTATCACTGCAACTTTTTGTGTTCGGCGTGACCTTTTGGTGAATGGAAACCTTTGGGCGAAAGTGTGATCTTATCAAGCATCGGGGAGACTTGGGTTGTCGGTATTGGTCTGGCCGATATGAAATGTCTCACCGACACCGTTTTGCATATGGTCTTTGGCATAACCTTTTGTTTCGATATGAGTCCCAGCGATCGATAGAGGTCTCGCCTACTGGGATGTAAAGCTATTGGGGTAACATGTGGTCATGGGGATATGTCTCAATGATGCAGCTTGGTCACGCCGACAAGAGTGTTCTTGTGGTGTCTTCACGGTAACAAAAGACTTCGTTGAGAAGTCTTGGCAACTTGAGTAAGTCACACCAATGGTCTTCGATAATACATGGAGCGCTCAGAGAAAGGTCACAGCAAAAGACATGATTCTTGCCGACAATATGTGACATTCAGTGGAAGCTTTGTCTTTCGGTATGAAGTCTCACCGAAACCATGGGGTCTTGCCGATAGTAGTAAGGCTTCGGTGTAGCACGTAGTGGTCGATGGGAAGTCTTGGACTAGATCGGTATGTCTTGCCGATAGTATATCTCATTGCTGTGACTTCTGACTTCGATATGAGTCTCACCGAAATGCGATTGTCACGCCGAATGGAAATCACTCGATGACATAACTTGAAGAATTTGATATGAGGTCTTGGCGAGATCGGTATGTCTTTCCGATGGTCTCTCTGAGTTCAATATGACTTATGGTTTTCAATATGAGTCTTTTCGAATGAGATTCCTCTTGCCAACTGTTGGGGTCTGAAGCCAATAATTGATAGCGAATACTTTGTGGAATCGGGGAGACACTGTTAGTGTCTCACCAATATGCTAACAAAGTTTGAATGCTGTTGACCACGTGATCATCCTATGTGGCATCCTACTGGACCAATCAGAGGAAGCAGTTTTCAAATTGATGACGGTTGGATTTTTTGTAACCGTTGCGACGCTGGAGAAAAATAGCTTGCAGGGAAAAATCTGAATCGACATGGAAACTTTCTTCGATGGAGATTTGGTGGATAAGGACGCAAAAAAGAGAAAAATCAGAATGTGATCAGATTTAAAGTAGACCGATTCTATTGAGATAATGATGAGAAAATTGAATTGTTGAGAGAGCATTTTTCTGTAATTGATGAATAGTGAATGTAGCTTCTGAGAACTGATAACCAGAGAGCTGTATCTCTGAATTGTATGTAATATTTTGTTACTGTAATACAAAGAGATTCAGTTTGGTGTGGTGGGTTTTTTCCCATAAGGGTTTCCCATGTAAATCTATTGTTCAGTGTCTTTGAGTATTTGCTCTATTTATGTAAATCTTTCATGTGTGTCTTAATTAGATTGTAATTTGAAAAAATTAAAAGCCCTACATTGCATTCTTCCCTGTGGTTTTGACATTAGGAAAGTGTTTCCGCACCTTTGCTTTCCTTACACTAGTTACGTATATGCATGCACGTATATGTTCACATGTATGAGTTATTGTTTTCACAAAGATATTTAGTCGATCACATGAAATTTATTTGCATTATAAATCATTTGCATCATCAAAGAATTAAAGTAATCATATTGCAATACATATTTATTCATCACACATTCCATTAGTATAAACAAAGCTTAATCATGTATTAAAACATTTGGTAATCCCACAATGGAGTGTAACATATCATAGCCATTTTTTAATTTGATATCATATTTACTCATGAAGGTAAAAGTAATCTGGTAACTAAGAAACGGGGTGTAACATACTTCCCCCCTTGTAAATAATCATCCCCAATGATTTAAAGTACCAAAATGTACAGATAAAGTTAAATAAAAGTTTATGATCACTTGATTGTTGATTATACTTTTGAATAGAGTAATTTATTTTTGAGATTATACTTTTAAATAGAATCATTTATTGTTGATTATACTTTTGAATAGAGTAATTTATTGTTGAGATTATAGTTTTAAATAGAATCATTTATTGTTGAGATTATACTTTGAATTGAAGTCATTTAATGTTGTGATATTATGATTACACATGTGGATAACTTGGTTTTTCTTGGGGTTAGGATAATCCATTGGAAAGGGTGTAACCTAGTTGGTCACTTAGTATGGGTGCATGTATGGTTAACTTGGTTATTCCTGGGGTTAGGATAATCCATGGGAAAGGGAGTAACCTAGTTAGTTTGTTACATATGTCATCACCTTTTAGACTGAATGTATGTTTTGAAAGAAAAGAGTATGTGTGGTCATTTACCAAATCAAGCTAAGGGGTGGGTGAACATATGACTTGCACTCTAAGTACTGGGTGTTGAATTCTTTAGCCAAAGTAGTGTAAGTAGCCATTTTTTACATTGTTTGTTCATTGTGATCTAGGTTTGCATACTAGGCAAGGAACACCATACATGTAGGTTATAGCCAATGTATGGTAGCTCTAGATATGTGGGTAAGTACACCAAGCTGTGACATAGAAATGGCTCTTAAGATGCCATTATTTTCTGAAACCAGAAAAATTTGATGTGCATGAGAAAATGTAGTTACGCTCAAAATTTGAAGATGCAACAAGAACAAGAGTTGTAGTGCTCAGAGTCTAGTTTCTAAGCTACTATTTTTTTTTTTAAATAATGAACATTAAGGGTTTCAAAAAGAGGGTGCCCAAAATAGGTCTTTCTTTTATAAAAAAAAATAACATATCATTTGAGCAGCCCCCTTTGATTTTTTTTTTTAGAATTTCAAAAATCCGAACAACGAGAAATTAGCTAACACCATGTAGTTTATCCCCATTCTTTTAGCTAATTTTTTTTAATGAATATATAATATTTTATGAATTTTAAGTGGAAACATCCTAAAAAGCTAAAATTTGAGCATGTTCCCCCCTATTTTTTTTGAAAACTAATCAAAAATTGATTTTTTTCTTCATAATGTGTAGAATGGATTCTAGTTTAAAAAAATGTAATTTGTTTCAAGTTTTGATGAACAAGTAAAAGTCTATCCTAAAACTAGCACATGTTTTTTCAAAAAAAATGAAGGCAATAATAAGAGAAGTTACAGATGAAAACCTTAACATTATCAAAATGTAAAAAAATTATATATTTAGATAGCTAAGAGAGAGCCTAACATCATCATTGGTTTTTATAAAATTGCATTGGAAGATGTGCAAACGAGACGGTTAGCACAACCAAAAATATGTGAAAATTTGGTATCCTCCTGAGAAAATCACATCCATGGTATTAGATGGTCGTCTGACCCTTTGAGTTGAATTCCCAAGGAAAAATCCAAGCCTTTTGGTTGGTACTTCCCATTGCACCTAATTTGGTGAGCACCAAATTTGGTGATTTGGCACTCACCAAATTTGGCACTAGCCAAATGCAATGCAACATTTGGTGAGTGCCAAATTTGGCACTCTCCAAATTTGGTGCTCTCCAAATTTAGCACTCACCAAATGGTGATGTATTGACAGAAAGACAAACTTCATTACTTTCTATTTGTCTCTCACTATCCCACTTCGATAAGGCTTAAAGTTTATGGTTTATGATCGATGATGGATAGTCAAGGATTTTCCTTTTAGTCCCTCTTTGTCCCATTCCTTATTCCTCTTAAACAATACTTATATTATTCTCTCTCAACCCTCTCTAGGTCTCTCCCACCCTCTATACCTTTCCTTCCCTCATTAACCCCATCTCCATCCTTTCCTCCCTACGTCTCTCTTCTTTTATCACCCTTTGTTATTGTTTCTCACCAATTTCTCTCAATTGCTACATCTCCCTCCCAACCTCTCTCTCTCCCCATATCCAAGTCTCTCCCTCCTTGTCTCATAACCCACCTCTCTCCCCCCTCTATCTCTCACCTCTTTCTTCTCTCTCCCCATCTCCAAGTCTCTCCAAGCTTGTCTCATTACCTACCTCTCTCCCCCCTCTATCTCTCATTACATTCTTCTTTCTCTCATCTTCCCTTTCCCTCCCCTTTCCAAGTCATCAACTCTTTATCTCCTCCCTATGTCTCTCACTCCCTCCATGTGTACCTCTCCCTCCATTGCTTGTTACTCATCTACCGATACTTCCCTTTCACTCCCCCTCTCTTCTCTCTCACCCCTCTCTAGGTCTCTCCCAATCTCTCTCCCTATCTCCATCTCTATGTTTCCTTTTATCATCACCCCCATCTATATTATTTCCTCCCTACACCTCTCTTCTTCTCTCTCCCTCTATTATTTTTTCTTTCCCATATATCTCCTTTCTCTAGATCACTACCTTTTCCTCCCACCATCCCTTTCTCCCTATCTCCATGACTCTCCCTCCTTCCCTCTTTACCTCTCTACCTCTCCCTCCTTGTCTCATTACCCACCCCTATCCCATCCTCTCTACCTTGCCTTACCTCATTAGGGTTTAAGGCTTGAGGGTTGAGGGTTTAATGTATAGGGTAGAGGGATGTGGGTTGAGGGCTAATGATTTAATGGTTGAGGGTTTAAGGCTTGAGGCTTGAGAGTTATAGGGTTGAGGGATTAGGTTTTAGGGCTTGAGGTTTTAAGGGTTGAGATCTTAGGGATTGGGGTTTAAGGTATAGGGTTTAGGGATTAGGGTTGAGGGTTTAGGGTTGAGGGAATAGGGTTTAAGAGGATTAGTTAAGGTGGGTTAAGGGTTTAAGGGTTGAGGATTGAGGGAGGATTAGGGTTTAAGGGTTGAGGGTTTAAGGTTTGAGGGTCGGTTTGAGGGTTGAGGGTTTCACGATTAGGTTTTAAGGATTGAGGCTTGAGGGATTAGGGTTTAAGGGTTGAGGATTGAGGGTTTAAGGTATAAGGTTAAGGCTTGACAGATTAGGGTTGAGCATTGAGGGATGAGGGTTTGAGGCTTGAGGATTAAGGGATTAGGGTTTAAGGGTTGAGGGATTAGGATCCAAGGCATAGGGTTGAGGGATGAGGGTTGAAGGGTTGAAGGTTGAGGGATTGGGGTTTAAGGGTTGTGGGTTTATGGGTTTAAGGGATGAGGGTTGAGGGATTAGGGTTTAAGTGTTGAGGGTTGATGGATTATGCTTTAAGGTATAGGATTGAGGGATTAAGGGTTTAGGGTTTGAGGTTTGAGGTTTGCGTGTTGAGGGTTTAGGGGTTGAGGGTTGAGGGTTTAAGGGTTGAGGTATTATGGTTTAAGGGTTGAGGGTTTATGGATTAGGGTTCAAGTGTTGAGGGTTGAGGGATTAGGGTTTAAGGTATAGGCTTGAGGGATTAGGGTTGAGGGTCGAGGTTGAGGGTTTAAGGGTTTAGCTTTTTAAGGATTAGGATTTAAGGGTTGAGGCTTTAGGGTTTAAGGTATAGGGTTGAGGCTTGATGGATTAGGGTTGAGCATTGAGGGATGATGGTTTGAGGGTTGAGGGTTGAGGGTTCAAGGGTTGAGAGTTTAAGGGTTGAGGGATTATGGTTCAAGGTATAGGGTTGAGGGATTAGAGTTGAGGGTTTAAGTTTGAGGGTTGAGGGTTTAAGGGTTGAGGGTTGAGGGTTGATGGTTGAGTTTTTAAGTTTTGAGGGTTGATGGATTAAGGTTTGAGGGTTGAGGGATGAGTGTTGATGGGTTGAGGGTTGATGGATAAGGGTTTAAGAGTTGAAGGTTTAAAGGTTGAGGGTTGAGGGATTATGGTTTAAGGGTTGAGGGTTGAGGGTCAAGGTTTTAAGGGTTGAGGGTTGAGGAATTAAGGGTATAGGGTTTAAGGGTTGAGGGTTGAGGGATAAGGGATTATGGATTGAGGGTTGAGGGATTAGGATTTAAGGGTTGAGGATTTAATGGTTGAGATATTATGGTCTAATGTATAGGGTTGAGATATTAGGGTTTAAGGGTTGAGGGTTTAACAGTTGATGGTTGACAAGTTTAAGAGTTGAGGGTTTAAGGGTTTAAGGGTTTAGGGTTTAAGGGTTGAGGGTTGAGGGTTGAGGGTTGAGGGTTGAGGGTTGAGGGTTTAAATGTTGAGGGTTTAAGAGTTTAAGGGTTTAAGTTTTGAGGCTTGAGGTATGAGGATTGAGGGTATAGGGATTTAGGGTTGAAGGTTTAAGGGTTGAGAGTTGAGGGATGATGGTTTAAGGGTTGAGGATTGAGCGATTAGGGTTTAAGGATTTATGGTTGAGGTTAAATGGTTGAGGGTTAAATGGTCAAGGGTTGAAGTTAAAGGGTTGAAGTTTGAGGGTTATAGGATTGAGGGATCATGGTTTAAGGATTTAGGTATTAAGGGTTTAAGGGTTGAGGATTGAGGGATTAGGGTTTAAGGGTTGAGGGTTGAAGGATGAGGGTTTAAGGGTTGAGGATTGATGGATTAGGGTTTAGGGTTAAGGGTTGAAGTTTCATAGTTATAGGATTGAGGGATTAGGGTTTAAGGGTTGAGGTTAAAGGGTTGACGGTTAAAGGGTTGAGGGTTATATGATTGCGGAATTAGGGTTTAAGGTTTAATGGATTAATGGTTTAAGGTTTGAGGGTTAAGGGATTAGGGTTTAAGGGTTGAGGGTTAAGTGATTAGGGTTTAAGGGTTGAGGGTTGAAGGATGAGGGTTTAAGGGTTGAGGATTGAGGGATTAGAGTTTAGGGTTAGGGGTTGAAGTTTGAGGTTTATTATGATTGAGGGATTAGAGATTAAGGGTTGAAGGTTGAGGAATTAAGGGTATATGGTTTAAGGGTTGAGGGTTGAGGGATTAGGGTTATAAGATTGAGGTAAATTATGGTTTAAGGTTTGAGGGTTGAAGGTTTAGGGTTACATGATTGAGGGATTAGAGTTTAGGGATTAATGGTTTAAGGGCTGAGGGTTGAGGGATTAGGGTTTAATGGTAGAGGGTTGAAGGATGAGGGTTTAAGGGTTGAGGATTGAGGTATTAGGATTCCATTCCATTTGTAATCTCTTTCTCTCTATCTTACCTCTCCCTACATATCCATCCATGCCTCCTCTTTTTCTCTATCTCACCTCCCTCTCCTTCCTTCTCTCAATCTTTCCACCTTCCTCCTCTCTCTCACTTCTCTCCCTTCCTCTCTCCATAATCTATCTCAACTATCCCTCTTTTTATTTCTCTCTCTCTCTCTACTCTCTTTGTCTCTATCTCACCTCTCTCTTCCTACATATCCCTCCCTCCTCTCTTTCTCTATCTCACCTCCCTCTCCCTCCCTCCCTACCTGTCCTTCTCTCTATCTACCCCTCCCTCTCTACCTACCTCTCTCTCTACTTATCACTCTCACCTCTCTCCATCCCTATCTCTCCCTCTATCCCTACCTTTCCATCTCTCCTTCCCTCTCTACTTCTCTCTATCTCCCCTCCTCTCTACCTACCTCTCTCTCTATTTATCTCTATCACCTCTTTCTGTCCATTCCTACCTTTCCCTCCATCTCTCTTTCCCTCTATACCTCACTCTTTCTCCCTCTATCCCTTCTTCCTTCTCTCAATCTGTCCACCTTCCTCCAATTTTCTCTCACTTCTCCCTCCCTTACTCTCTCTCTCCTTCCCACTCTACTCTCTATCTATCTCCACTCTCTCCCAAAATATCTCTCACTCCCTCTCTCTCCCTCCCCCATCTTTTTATCTCTAGTCTTTGTAACATGCCAACCATTCACTGAAGTAATTTTTCCTAAGTTTTCACTTTGCGAGTAAATAAACTTTGTAACAAGCCATTGCAATAAATTTTTTCTTTTATTTATTGAGAACAAATGAACATAGATGCCATAAAAATATACAAGGATTCAATTTCAATATAATAATTTCAAAAATTACAATATTCCAAGAATGTGTACAAGTACATACATAGCTCAACCGAGCTTCAAAGCAATAGATATAGATGGTCTAGGACCCACCTTTCAAAACTTGGTCTTTTTTCGCTTATTGAGGAGGAGAAGCATCAGTCAAGCACTTTTCCACCAACCACGGATGCATATGCAACCCCTTGCACATCTATCATATGATAGATGGTTGTACCCTTCAACAAAGAGATTGGTGGAGTAACCTCATACGACAACCACACTAAGTTTACTGTTGTTCCCTACATGACTAGAACTTGTAACCCTACAATCTGGAACTAGAATGCACTACATGGACATGGTGAACTGACAATGGAGCCAAAGGAATTCACACTACTTTGGCCAAAGTTTTCTCACTCAGTACTTCGAGTGATGGTCATTTTATTCACTTACACTACTTAAGCTTGATTTGAATTAAGGCCACTATAATCTATGCATAGGTAATCCCTCCAATGGGAAATATTTAACCCCGTAATCAACCTATCCCATTTCCCACAAACTCTATGGTATTTCCACTCACAAATCATATGAACAAGTTCCCTCCCTTCAATGGAAAAACAATCCTAGGAGTAACCCACTAGCTATCTAGTATAATCAAATAACTTAGCTATGAGTAACCCTTAAGCTACCCCTATTTAATCATATCTAGTATATTAATACCTATGACAAAAATTCCTGCTATCATGGAGTAATTACAAACACTTCACAAAATAGCATAAACAACTTCTATTTTCATTTCAAAGAAAATGCTATATTTCCCTGATGCAAGCAATCTCAATATATCAAATACAACAATGAAGAATAAATCTTTCATAAACAAAGACAAATAAAGCAAGACATATCCTCATGCCTACAATACACTTATCCAGTTGATTGATTTGTTGCACAACTTTCCAATAGCGGCCTACTAGCTTCACTTTGACCTCACAAGTTGATAATATGGTTCTCTCAAGTATAACTCAAACAATAAAGCTCCCCACAAAACACTCAAGGCTCTCACAAAAAGCAACAGAATAAGATTGCATAAAAGTGCAGGATAGAAGTGTGTATAAGTATGGAATAGAATGCATCAAATGAGAGAGCATGCCTCTCTATTTATACAACAGAAAGGAGACTTCATAGCCTATAGAAAAGGTATGTAAATTGACAAAAATTTCCATGCTAGTTGACTCACTTCACTTAGCAAAAAGGTGGCAACAATCAAAGAGTTTACTCAACACAAGAAGCTATAGGTCAACCTCTATGTTTTGACAGTAGCTTAAGACTATTTCAATCTGCACATGATCAAATGGTGATAGTCGATTTGTTTCCAAAATGGAATTCTACAACATTTAGAACTTCATAATATGGTGCCAAGCAAGCAGCCTTATCCCTATTATTTTGGCATGGCTTTACTCATTGAATCAGTCTACATTCAAAATGCAACACTTGCACATGGTCGACTAAGTCTAAGCTTAGCAGAAAAAAAAGGAATGATGAGTCACTTTGGCTCATAAATATTATTTGACCAATTCTTTGTGTTGCTATAACAATTCCTATTATCATTCATTTTACACTTTTCTGTGTTTTTGATATTTATTCCATTGCTATCTGATAAGGCATCCAAAGTAAATTGTTGTTTACTTTTAAAGATGTCATTTACATAGCATCGACTATGTTATATTCTCCATATTGACTTAACTATTGCGCTATATATTGCATATAATTTGATCTTTACTCAATGTCAATATGTGTAATATTTTGCCTTTAAAATGCTTGTATATGTTATATACAATCGACCTATGCTCATTTAATAAATCGGCCTCTATGCATAGCATATGCTAATCGATCTCCAAGCATATAATTATATAAATATATAATCATATATGTACATATACATATATATGTATATCAACTCACACATATATATGCATATCAATTCACACATATATATGTATATGTATATGTGTGTGTGTGTATATATATATCTTATGTCAATAAAGTAGGTATACATTTGATATACAAATGAATATGAACAATTTAACATTCTTATAGTAATAACAATCATATTGACTGTGTACATATAAATATACATATATATATTCCTCTATGTACATGCAAACATGTGTACATATTTTAATACATTCGTATGGACATGGGCATGTCCATTTTCCAAACATGTGTGTGTTGATACATGTATACATATGGATATATTAATAAATCATATATACATATATATACACATTCGATTGCACACCAAGCATACACTCAATTACTATTGTTTTGATAGGTTCCTACGTGTGATATATTTATACATATACATATACATGTCGTAAGGTCCATTTGATAGTTCCATGCGCATAAGCAACCCGTTCATAAGCGTACATAGGTACGTCTACCTATGTATCCTCATGTATGTATTCCTTCATGTGTATGGTCTATCATTGACATGATTATGTATACATATACATACATTCCACGTGTGATCAACTCATCAATACAAACATAGTAATACAAGGAAGAACTCACAAGCTCAAATAGATAAACATCACCCAATAATGCACTCAATAGTAATCGAGACCCTTAATAATACATACACATCAAATTAAGGATGACTTACAACTCCCAATATAATAACTTGAATCAACCATACAGCTGTGAGTGTGTGTAAGCTCAGATAGGTTATGTTATTGGTTACCTGACCAAGATCTTCTCCTGGGTGATACTTCCCCTTCACTTGGAGGATTGAACATATACCTGCATCCAACTAACAGATTCCCATGGTAGTTAGTTGTTTAAAAAATATGAATTATACATAATACATCTCCATATTTATACTGTCAATTCAATAGCCATCTATTTCGCATATATGCATTCCTTCACATATCATTAAATGAAATAGCATTCATTCATAATTCATGGAGAAAAAAGTGCAAGAACAATTTATTCACCTTCCGAATTCAAATTACATTCACATTTACCCTACATAGTAATAGTAAATAGTAACTACACAATTGGGGTGGAACATACTCCCCCCCTTGTGAATCATCATCCCCAATGATTTTATGTAGCAACATAAAACAAACACAAAAACAACATATTGTTTTTCAAGTACAATCAAATGCATCTAAAACATGAGGAATCTTGTGTTGAATCTCGACTGAGTCTTCCGTATACTGGTCCCACTAGACTTTGCATTGCAAAACTTCCCTATTATGCAAGTGAAGCTTACATGTTCCAAGTACCTTGTTGGGCTTGAGTGTTACCACTCTGGGATCCTATACCTGTAAAGCATTCCAATCAACCACATGATTATCACCTGGTATATACTTCTTTAGGTATGACACATGGAAGACATTATGCATCCTGGCAAGAACTGGTGGCAATGCAATTTGGTA
The DNA here is from genome assembly GCA_007258455.2 of Sequoia sempervirens. Lineage (NCBI taxonomy): Eukaryota > Viridiplantae > Streptophyta > Pinopsida > Cupressales > Cupressaceae > Sequoia > Sequoia sempervirens. The sequence goes on from VDFB02337664.1 coordinate 52,336, forward strand.
AGCTACCAGATTCACTTCCTCAAGAATCTCAAAAGGTCCTACATAGCATGGGGATAAATTGGAAGACTTACCAAATTTAATGGAGCTCTTGTGAGATTTCACTCTCAACAGTACCTTGTCACCTACAACAAAATTAGAGGGCACTCTTTTAGCATCAACATAGTTGTTATGTCTATCGTTAGCTTCACCCAACCTTTGCTTAACAATTTTCACTTGCCCTTCCATTTTAGCCAACATCTCTGGCCCAAGAATCACTCTATCCTCAAGTTTATCCCAACTTATAGGAGTTTGACACTTTCGACCATATAATGCTTCAAAAGGAGCCATCTTTATCGAGAAATGGTAAGAATTTTTGTAAGCGAATTACACTAAAGGAAAGTAGTCCTCCCATTTGTACTACTGATCCATGCAATACATTCTAAGTAGTTCTTCCAATACTTGATTAACCCTTTCAGTTTTTCCATCTATTTTTGGATGATATGTTGAGCTAATATTCAATTGAGTCCCTAGTGCAGAAAACAAGGTTTTCCAAAACCTAGAAGTGACTCGTGCGTCCCTATTTGAGATAATCTTCTCAAGAATCCCATGCAACCTAAACACTTCTTGCACAAATTTCCTTGCTATGACAAGTGCTCCATCAGTTAGATTCTCGAGTATGAAATGTGCTACTTTTGGTAAGCTTATCTACAACCACAAGAATGGCATTGTGCTTATTCCTTGACATGGGCAATCCTTGCACAAAGTCCATACTTATGACATGCCACTTCCTCTTTGGTATATTATGTTGGTATAACAAGCCTATAGGATGATAATGCTCTGCTTCACATCTAGCAACATTTTTGTAAGCCTATAGGTATATCATGTTGGTAAGACACCTAGCTACAAATCTAGTAGCATCTCTTTTCATCCCCTTCCAAAAATATAGCGGCTTCACATCTACCATCATTTTTGTCACTCCAAGGTGTTCAGAGTATGGTGCTTCATGTACTTCTTTCCATACCAGATTCCTTAACTCACCTACGTTAGGTACATACATTTTCCATTATATCTAAGTAATCCATTAGGTTCAAAATGAAAACCTTCATACCTAGCATCATGCAGATTGCTTGTGAGTGCTTGCTTAACTTATAAGTAGAACTCATCGTCTTTTCATTTTTGTAACACTTGACCTTTAAATTCATTTTGAATCATCGCTATTGAAGCAATATGACATCTTCGACTCAAGGTGTCAACAACCTGATTCTCCTTTCCTTTGATGTAATTGATGTTGAAGTCATAATCAACTATTAACTCTAACCATCTTCTCCACCTAGCATTCATATTAGGTTGATTGAATAGATACTTCAACCTGGAATGATCAGTTTTCATCTCAAATGGTTTCCCCAACAAGTAATTCCTCCACATTTGCAATGTGTGAACCATGATTGCTAACTCCAAATCATGCGGTGCATAATTCTGCTCATAAGGTTTCAAATTTCTTGATTTGTAAGCAATCACTTGCCCATGTTGCATTAACACACCACCTAATCCCTCCCTAGATGCATCCATGATAATAGTAAAGTTACCTTCAGGATCTGATACTTTCAAGATCGGTGCAGTAGTCAATTTCTCTTTGAGTAGGTCAAAGGATTCTTGAAACTTCTCTGTCCATTTAAATTTCTTCCCTTTCCTTTGGAAATAATTAATCAGAAAGGCGATCTTGGAGAATTTTGTAACAAAATTTCTATAATACCCTGCTAGACCCATGAAACTCCTTACCTCAGACACATTCTTGGGTACTGGCCATTCTAGCACTACCTTGATCTTAGCTGGGTCAACCAAAATTCCATCAACCAAAATCACATGCCCAAGATAATGCACTCTCCTCTAAAATAATATACACTTAGAGAGTTTACCATGCAACTTATGTTCTCTTAAACATTGTAGGACTATCTCTAAATGTTTGCAATGATCTTCCTCATCCTTAGAATAAATTAGGATGTCATCAATGAAAACTAAGGTAAATTTATCTAGGAATTCCTTGACTACACTATTCATCAAGTTCATAAATGTTGTAGGTGCATTTTTTAAACCAAAGGGTAGAACTATAGGCTCATAGTGTCCATATCTAGTTTTGAATGTAGTCTTAAAGATGTCTTCATCCTTAATTCTCAATTGGTGGTTTCTAGATCTTAGATCTATCTTAGAGAATACGGTTGCTCCCCTCATTTGATCGAAAAGATCATCAATGTGTGGCAATAAATACTTGTTCATTACTGTAGCTTTGTTAAGCATGCAATAATTGATGCAAAAATGCAAAGTACCATCCTTCTTTTTCACAAAGATGACTAGTGCTCCCCAAGGTGGCACACTTGGTCTTATCAACCTCTTAGACAACAATTCATCCAGTTGTGCCTTAAGCTCCATTAGCTCAGTTGTTGTCATCCTATATGGCACCTTGGAAATAGGCTCAGACCTTGGAACTATATCTATAGAGAAGTCAAATATCCTTTTTGATGGCAAACCAATTAACTCATCTAGAAACATATCCAAAAAAATTCTCAATATAGGATTCCTCTCCATATCTGACATTCTTGTTTCATCAATTTGACCCTCTTCCATCTCTTGGAAGTTCTATGACCCAAAGTTATCAAGGTTCTCTTCAAGTTCTTCTATCTTGACTACAAATAGTTTGCACCCTTTCTTCTTAGCCTTTAACAGTTGCATTGTTGAGATTTGACAAATCTTGACCTCTCTAGGTATCCCTTGAAAATTCACTTGGTTACCAAGATCATCTAGGCATTCTATAGTTTTAGCATGGAAATCTACCTTAGACCTATGTCTCCATATCCAATTCATACCTAAGATAAATTCATAGGATCCTAAAGGCACAACATATAGGTTCACTTCTGTAGAAAAATAAGGTAGTTCTATCCTAGGTTTGAACAAACATTGTTCGACCTTTTCTCTTGTTTGGTTTGCATACTCTACATCCCAATACTTTTCCATGTATCCAAAATTTCTAGATAATTGCTTAGCTACTCTAGGTGAAATTAATTTCTCAGTTGCACTAGTATCTATAAGTATAGAAATGGGTAAATTGAACAAAATACTTAGAGTTTCAATTGGAGTCACTTGATACTTTGCTTGGCAATTGTCCACAACTGCATGTATCTTTTGTTGGAACATCGCTTGCTGGGTAGGTAGTGGATTTCCATAAAATCGTGACCTAGAAGACCTATTGGGACATTCTTTAGCATAGTGGTCTCCTCCACATGTAAAGCATCCAATATTTAGTCCTATCTTCCTTGAAGGTTCTTCATATTTACTAGCATTTCCACCAGCATTGTTGGTATTCCCACCACTGGAGCCATTCCTCTTACGTTACCTTTTTGACTCTTTTCCACCATTACAAGATCCTTTTTCCCCTTGGTTGGGTACATTTTGCAAAAATTCCATCTTCTTTAGAGTTGGTTTGTCCTAAACTCCCACAATCTTCTTATAGTTTTTGTTTTCCTAGCAGGATGGAGATAGCTTTTAGCTTCTGCTCCTATTTAACCACTTACTCATACAAAAGATCCATAGTAGTTTGACCGTGCACATCCACCTCTCTTCCTAGTTGACTATTAAGGCCCATGATAAAATTTCTTATGCAGAAGTGTTCATCTTACTAGTACATAGGAACATAACATACTAGATGGGTAAACTTCTCCCAATACTCATTGACCGTCATATCACCTTGTCTCAGACTCTAAAAATCTGTGAGTTTTTGGTCAAAATAGAGTTGGGGCAACCATCTCTTACAAAAAATCTTAAAAAATTCACGCCACATCAGTTTCCATGAGTTAATATTGAGTTCTATCTTTTTATTCATCCACCAGTTAGACGCTTCTCTTGCTAACTAGTATGCTTCCCATGCGGCTTTGGTATCAGTATAATTTTGAATCTCAAAATACTTCTCCATTTGGACTAACCAAGCCTCAACTTCATCTCCACTGGTGCTTCCCTCAAACTTGGGTGGGGTAATTTTCTTCATATCTTTGGAAAGTTTAGAAGCCATATGCTTCTTATTTTTTTCCTCAGATAAAGAAGGTGATTTATCTCTCTCATGATCATGAGTTTGATCATGTTCATAAGAAGAGTTTTCTCCCTCATCCTAATTATTGGGAACTTCCTTCTCAACCCTACCCTTTACCCTTTCTTTTTGTAGGTTTTCCAACCTTGCTAAGATTTGGTCTAGTATAGCTTCAACTCCTATTGGTCGTTGGCCAACTTCTTAGCTTCCACCAGGATTGGTTCATGTTCTCACCATCTTCACAAGAACGGATTTTACCTGAAGGTTCATCCATGTTAGATTTAATCATGTTATCAATATCTTATGGAAAACATTAGAATGAGCTATCAACTACACATAAAGAATTTTACATAATACTTAAGCACACACTTTCAATAAACACATGATTTTATTCATTTTCTAAGGATTTCAATATCCTTTGATTACATGGAGTGACTATTCAGATAGTCAAGTGGAGAGTACCCCTCAGATTCACTCTCTGACACATAACTTAATGGAGTATATCCTACAGATTGAGATTGTTTCTCATCTCTCATTTATTCATACCTATCCCAAAATGGATAATAGCCTTCGAATTTGTCATCTGATACATAGTTGCAAAGTACAAAACCCTCATACTCATTACTTGAGGAAATTTCAATTACTTTTTCCATTGGAAGAACTCTAGGGTCCCTAAAGATAAATGTTGGACTGAAACTTCCTTCTGAGGGCATATCCCTTGAAAGTGATAAAGATTCAGACTTCTCTGGTGAGACAAAAGGTAGGTAGTTGTACTTGGCCTCCATCTTCATATTTCTCTTCACATCACTAATTCAAGAAAGTGTGTGACTGAAGGTTTCAGTGTCGCTTAACCAGATGGAATTGTCTCAATTTTTCTAATGATGGCCTCTCTTTCCTTCTTGGCCTTGAGGTAGCGCTCATTTCTAATTATTGACTTTCTAGCCATTAACCTGAAATGCACCATCCTGGCACAAGAATTTCCAAACATTAGATAACATTGGACAAAAAGTATGATGCAATCATAGGTTCTAGAGCTAAACCTAGTAGCTCGCATACCACATTTAACATGCCAACCATTCACTGAAGTAATTTTTCCTAAGTTTTCACTTTGCAAGTAAATAAATGATGTAACAAGCCATTGCAATAACAAAATTATTTTCTTTATTGAGAACAAATGAACATAGATACCATAAAAATATACAACAAGGATTCCATTTCAATATAATAATTTCACGAATTACAATAATCCAAGAATGTGTACAAGTACATACATAGCTCAATCGAGCTTTAAAGCAATAGATATAGATGGTCCAGGATTTTCCTTTCAAAATTTGGTCTTTTTTCACTTGTTGAGGAGGAGAAGCATCACTCAAGCACTTTTCCACCAACCACACTCATATGTGGTCCCTTGCACATCTATCATATGATAGATGGCCCTACACTTTGATGAAGATATTGATGGGGTAACCTCGTATGACAACCACACTGAGCTTAGTGTTGTGCCCTACATGACTAGAGTTTGTAACCCTACAATATGGAATTAGCATGCACTACATGGACATGGTGAATTGACAGTGGAGCCAAAGAAATTCAGACTAATTTAGAAAAAGTGTTCTCACTCAGTACTTCAAGTGATGGTCATTTTATTCACTTACACTACTTAAGCTCAATTTGACTTAAGGCTACTATAATCTATGCATAGGTAATCCCTCCAATGGGAAATATTTAATCCTAGAATTAACCTATCCCATTTCCCACAAAATCTATGGTATTTCTACTCACAAAGCATATGAACAAGTTCCCTCCCTTCAATGGACAAACAATCCCAGGAGTAATCCACTAGCTATCTAGTATAATCAAATAACTTAGCTATGAGTAACCCTTAAGCTACCCTTGTTTAATCATATTTAGTACATATTAATACCTATGAAAAAAAATTCCTCCTATCATGGAGTAATTACAAGCACTTCACAAAACAACATAAACAACTTCTATTTTCCTTTCAAAGCAAATGCTATATTTCCCTAATGCAAGCAATCTCAATAGATCAAATAAAGCACTCAAGAATCAATCTTTCATAAACAAAGACAAATAAAGGAAGATGTATCCTCATGCCTGTAGTACGCTTATCCAATTGACTGATTTGTTGCAAGGCTTTCCAATAGAAGCCTATTGGATTCACTTTGACCTCACAAGAAATACCTCAATAAAACCTCTCTCACAAGTTGATAATATGGTTCTCTCAAGTATAACTCAAACAATAAAGATCCTCACAAAACACTCAAGGCTCTCACAAAAAGCAACAAAATAAGATTGCATAAAAGTACAAACTAAAAGTGCGTAAAAGTATGGAATATAATACATCAAATGAGAGAGCATTCCTCTCTATTTATATAGTAGAAAGGAGACTTCACAGCCTATAGAAAAGGTATGTAAATTGACAACAATCTCCATGCTAGTCAACTCACTTCACTTAGCAAAAAGGTGGCAGCAATCAAAGAGTTTACTTAGCACAAGAATCTACAAGTCAACCTCTATGTTTTGACATCTTAAGACTATTTCAATTTGCACATGTTCAAATGGTGATAGTCGATTTGTTTCCAAAATGGACTTCTACAACATTTAGAACTTCATAATATGGTGAAAAGCAAGAAGCCTTCTCCCTATTATTTTGGCATGACTTTACTCATTGAATCAGTTTGCATTCAAAATGCAACACTTGCACATGGTTGACTAAGTCTAAGCTTAGTAGAAAACAAAGGAATTATGAGTTGTTTTGGCTCATAAATACGCTTTGACCAATTCTTTGTGTTTAACAATTCCTATTATCATGCATTTTACACTTTTATGTGTTGTTGATATTTATTCCATTGCTATGTGATAAGGCACCCAAAGTAAATTGATGTTTACTAAGTCAAGGATGCCATTTAAATAGCATTGACTATGTTATATTATCCATATCAACTTAACTATTGCGCTATATATTGCATATAATTTGATCTTTACTCAATGCCAATATGTGTAATATTCAGCTTTTAAAATGCTTGTATATGTTATATACAATCAACCTATGCTCATTTAATAAATTGACCTCTATGCATAGCATATTCTAATCGATATCCAAGCATCTAATTATATATAAATATATAATAATATATGTACATATACATATATATATATATATGTTATTATATATATATCTTATGTCAATAAAGTATGTATACATTCGATATACAAATGAATAGGAACAAGCTAAAATTCTTATAGTAATAACAATCATATTGACTGTGTACATATATATATATTCCTCTGTGTACATGTATACATATGTGTACATATTTTAATACATTCGTATGGGCATTTCCATTTTCCAAACATATGTGTGTATTGATACATGTATACATATGGATATATGTATATATCATATATACATATATATACACATTAGATTGCACGCCAAGCATACACTTAATTACTATTGTATTGATAGGTTCCTATGTGCAATATATTTATACATATACATATACATGTCGTAAGGTCCATTTGATAGTTCCATGTGCATAAGCAACCTGTTCATAAGCGTGCATAGGTATGTCTACCTATGTTCCCTCATCTATGTGTTCCTTCATGCATTTGGTCTATCATTGACATGCGTATGTATACATATACATACATTCCACGTGTTTTCAACTCATCAATAAAAACATAGTAATACAAGGAAGAACTCACAAGCTCAAATAGATAAACATCACCCAATAATGCACTCAATAGTAATCGAGACCCTTACTAATGCAAACACATCAAATTAAGGATGACTTACCAACTCCCAACATAATAACTTGACTCAACCATACTACTATGATTGTGTGTAAGCTTAGATAGGTTATGTTATTGGTTACCTAAACAAGATCTTCTCCTAAGTGATACTTCCCCTCCACCTGGAGGATTGAACATATACCTGCATCCAACTAACACATGCCCATGATAGTCAGTTGTTCAAAAAAATATGCATTATACATAATACATCTCCATAGTTAGACTGTCAATTCAATAACCATCCATTTCACATATATGCATTCCTTCACATATCATTAAATTAAATAACATTCATCTTAATTCATGGATAACAAAGTGCAAGCATAATTTATTCACCTTTAGAATTCAAATTACATTCACATTTACCCTACATAGTAATAGTAAATAGTAACTACACAATTGAGGTGTAACGGTCTCCTTCTCTCTCCCCTCTCCCTCTTTACCTACCCCCTCACTCTCCTCTCCCTCTCTCTACTCTCTTTCTATCTCAACTCTCTATTCATCCATCTCTCTACCTCCCCCTCTTTTTATCTCTCATCTCCCTCTCTCTCCTCTCCCTCTTTACCTACTCTCCTCTATCTACTTTCCTCTCTCTTCCCCCTCTTTTTATCTCTCCTCTCCCTCTCTCTCTATATCTCTCCTCTAAAATCTTTTTGAACTATCCCCCTCTCTCTCTAACCCCCTCTCTCTCTATCTCGCCTCTCTCTCTCTCCCTATATATCCCTCCATCCTCTCTTTCTCTATCTCACCTCCCTCTCCCTCCCTCCCTCCCTCTCCTCTTTATCTCCCACTACCTCTCTCTACCTATCTCTCTCTATTTCTCTCTCTCACCTCTCTCTCCATCCCTCTCTCCCTCTATCCCTACCTCTCCCTCCATGTCTCCTTCCCTCTACTTGTCTCTATCTCCCCTCCCTTTCCCTACCTACCTCTCTCTCTATTTATCTCTATCACCTCTTTCTCTCTGTCCCTACCTCTCCCTCCATCTCTATTTCCCTCTATACCTCATTCTCTCTCCCTCTCTCCCTTCTTCCTTCTCTCAATCTATCCACCTTCGTCTTCTCTCTAATTTTCTCTCACTTCTCCATCCCCTCCTCTCTCTCCTTTCCTCTCTACTCTCTATCTCTACTCTCTCCCTACATCTCTCTCCCCCACTCTCTCTCCCTCCCTCCTCTTTCTATCTCT
>VDFB02337665.1:0-31904 GCA_007258455.2 Sequoia sempervirens
AGAAAGGAACTCAACGTCAAGTATGTGCTACCCAATCCGATGCGGAGTGAGGGGCGACCATATGACAGAGTAAATACAGAACTACTGCTTGAAAGAAAATGCTGAAAGCTAAAGACTCTCAACACCCAGGATGTGCTTTCTAACCCAGAATGGGATAGTAGCGACCATAGGGCGGAGATGGATTACATACAATATCAAAATGCTGAAAGAGAGAACATTACAATCTGACTGAGCAAGAATCTAGGACCGACAGTACTACTGCCAGCATACAATTAAAAGATGACTACTTGCTACCAATTACAAATCAGCCTTTGAGAATATTGCAATAATATTGAAGCATTCAATGATTGCCAAGAATAAAGCTTAAACTTGCATGAAAAGAAACGGATCCAACCTCTTTAAATCTGTGCAATCTTCAATGATGTCTCCGTGAAGACTTTAAGAGTTCCCAACGACCATCCAAGAGCCAAAGTGCAGATCCCTGTATGCTGTTATAACAGTACTGTATTTTTTCTTCATAAACCAGCAATACAGACTTATAAAATAGATCAGATCTCCCTAGAAACTGATTCAAATGACTAGATACTGAAGGCAAAACACCTTTAACAAGGAGGCGCTCAAACTAGAAGCACAAAATAGACTTGAAATGCCACTTATATAAAATGCACAAATCCCGAGATCTTGTGAATGGTACGGCCCAGCTGACAGGGTCGACTTTACTTTAAAAATCATATACACCAATGAAAAATCTGCAACTTGTCACACAATGGCTCCTAGACCAAGGGAAGAGAATAGTCCAATACCCACAATGAAATGTTTTGTATTTTTTGAGTTATGAATGTAAACACAAATCTGCTAAAGCAAAATACAGAAAACAGAAATCTCTAACATGCCAAATCTGATCCTAAACATAAGAATGCTGATTACAATGCACGAAATCCAAAGTACTCACAACTAGACTAACAATCATCACTAGTCGTTGTCTTACAAACGAGAAGAGATGCCCAATGCTAGGAGGTCTTCATCCCTCGAAGTGATCCAGAGTCAATCCGGCAGCATAACGGTGTATTTTTCCAAGATGACCAAAATGATGCACAAGACTCCTTTTTATAATCTTCGCTTGACTTCACGAAACCCTAGAATCTGATTTTAGGTCAAAATCCCCTCTCCTCAATGATGGGCGTACTTTTGCCTTCAAGCTCTTGATTTGATATTTCAATTAAATATTGAACTTTGAAATATGCGCCTATCATAATCTTGCTTTGGACTTAGGAAATAATTAAAATCATCTCTTAATGAGGGCGCCACCCTCAAGACCCACCTTTTTAAAACAACATTAAGTCATTAAGTCTAAGCCAAGGGTCAACATTAAAATATATCATTTTAACGTGACTTTTAATTTAAATGACTTAACTTACTCAAAAAAAACACCAAGCCCATACTCGGCGAAGTCAATCATCAAACCGGGCCGGAGTCAACCAACCTGAGCTCATCTGCAAGGCGCCAAAAATAGAATTTACTAAAAATAGTAAATTCCAAAAAGTACTCAGAATGCCGGAATGATCATACCACTGCGAAGCCCTCTGAAAACCCAGAAGGAATCCGCCATTAAAACTATCATCTTCGAACAATAACCTCCTCAAAATTAGGAAACCCTAATTTTAACTTCCGACTAGCCTCCGGGTTCCCAAGGAAAGGCTAACGGTCCTGAAAATGTCAGGCTTGAAAAAGGGACATTACATATATTTGATGTATTATCAAAATAATATTTTGATGTTATGCTTTTAATTTAATATTATGAAGGATAGTTATATCTTTAATTTAAATTTATAATAATATTGTATTGATAATAATAAAAATGGCAATTATTTATATTTATTTATTTATGATATTTATTTTATTTGTTAATATTTATATTTTCAATATTTATATTGTTATTCAGTTTATTTATTCAATCATATTTCAGCGTTAAGGTTGTGATTTCGGGGACATGACAGTCCTCCCCACCCAAGATTGCTTGTCCTCAAGCAATCACAATCCCAAACATTTTTCACTTCAATAGTCACAGCTCCTTAACTCCAGAAGCAGTTAGGCAAACAAAATTTTAATTGATCTTTTAAGCATAAGACATCATGGAGTAATATTGTTTGAAGACATATCTAGAATGAAGCTAGCACCTAAAGCGTAAATACACGTATATGTCGGGATACATGTGGATTACAAAGTATGTTCATAAATACACATAAGTCGCATAGTGTGAATGCACACAAGTCGCAAAATATACACATGAATACTAGTTCAGAGTATACACATGATCACACCTAAATCATAAAGTAAGCCACAAGGTATCCACCTGAACGCACTTGAATACACATAAGTTATAGTATGTACTTGGATATACTTGAATACACATAAATCACGCGGTATACACTTGAATGCATTTGAATACATAAGTCACACTTGAATACACTTGAATTCATAAGTCATGAGCCACACTTAAGTACACTTAGGGTATGAATCATAGTCATATAATAATGTACACATAAGACGTGAAGCAATCACTCAAGGCATGGATCATACACATGAATACAAAAGGCAAGTGTCATAAACATCTATACACGCAGGTCTTGAATTGCATTCGAATACACATGTGACATGAATCAAACACTGGTATACATGAGAAGAGTATTCATGGAGTAAACATGTTGGAAACGTTTAAGACATAAGCAAACATCTAAATATACAAAACAAGTGAAGCATATCATGAACTCATGAAACATATATATGGAGTGTACGCATGGAGTATTTGCAAGACATTTGTTGTAAGTAGTAGTACATAACTTCACGGAGTCATGAAGTATACATATAAGCATGAATCCTTCACATGAGAACGAGTGATTACTTATAGGTTATAGAAATACATGCAAGGCTTTGTAATACACGTTGGCAAGATCATATATAGGAATACACATGAGATATGTAGATCATAACACAAAGTACATACAAGCATTCAAACATGAGGTCACATATCAATTAAGAAGCAAATGAAGCATGAAGTATTCATATTAGCACACATGAAGCATACATATAGGAATTACACACATGGAGCAAGAAGCATTTAGTCATTACTTAAGACATGAATATGTAGAGCATTCAAGTACACTCAAATTTACTTCTATGCATGGAATAAATGCATTCGATAAAAATACACATGAGATACACGAAGTGTAATCATGGGGCATGAATTTCATAAGACAATTAAGGACACTCAAGCATAATGCACGAAATGATCATTCATAAAGAACATAGGCATAAGAATGCTCGTAGATACACTCGACAAATACAAATAAATACATATAAGGCATGAATTACACAAACACAAAGTATACAAAAATGGAATAGTCATGTATTAGAGTACATCAGTAAGTAAGATGCTAAGCATGTCCATATATACCCTGAAACAAAAACACCATAAAATAGGTAAAGCATGAAGTATATGTGTGAGTAATACATGAAGTATATGCACGAGTGCATGAAGTCACAAAGTATACGTATGAATACATGTAAGTCATAAAGTATACACTTGAATACAAGTCACAACAAATACAATGTCATAGAGTATACACTTGAACACATGGTCATGAAGTACACACCTGAATTCAAGGTCACAAACTATACAAATATGTCATAGAGTATACAAGTACATCTCGAATTCAAATACAAGTCATAGAGTATGCACTCAAATATCAATACAAAGTTATAGAGTATACACTCAAATGCAATCACAAGTCATAGAGTATTCATTCAAATACAAGTACAATCATAGAGTATACACACAAATACAGATTCAATCACGAGTCATAAAGTATACACTCAAATTCAAATACAATCGGCGAGTATACACTTAGATACAAATACAATCAGTGAGCATACACTTAAATACAGATACAATCACAAGTTATAGGGTACACAATCAATTACAAATACACTTGAATGGAGTATATCGTCAGACAATCTGGAAGGGGGATTCAGTGCATCCCATACTACACCGTGGACCCGTCCACCTTCCCAAGGTCATCGAGTATACACATGAATATGAAGCAGACACGCGAATACATGTAGTACACAAGCATTCACACGAAAATATGTTACGAAGCATTCATACACATAAATTATCTCAAAGTATATACTTGAACACTTGTTGAACTTATTGGTCTTCTCGATCATAGGTATGGTCAAATAGGATGGTTGCAATTGGGACGCCCATAGAGGTGTTCCCTCCAAGCCCAAGAGCAGCTACGCAGGCCCCCTTGGCCCAATAATGGAAGACACGCAGTCATCCATGTGGGTGGACTACTTGGAAGGGCCTCTAGCACCTGCTATCCCTTATGCACCTCCTATTTGCCCATCTCCTACTATGATGGAGAGTTCCTCAAGTTTGATCAACCATGCGATCGATTGGAGGAAGGATTTCCATAGGAGGCCCTTAGAGCACTCCCTTCTCAGCCCAAGAGCGGCTAAACAACCCCCTTGGCCCCCAATGGAAAACCGTAGTCATCCAATGAGGGTGGTCTACCTTGAAGGGACCCTAGTATCTGCTCGACCTATCGGTTCCATCCCTCAACAAACTGCATGATTGTTTGATGACACCAACAATTGCATCTAATGATTATCATATTGACAATTTACCCATAATTACACCATGCTATGGGGATTCATGAATTTATCAAGATATTGAGAGTTCAATGTAAATAATCTATTTACCATATGAATGTATATGCAGTAGTCCCTTATGCTATTCAATGTTTATATTCATCATTTATCAAATATTAATAACTCCATTTAACATCTTTATCAGTATTAAATCCAACTGATCAATCATTAATATTTACATTCATAACATGTTTAACAAATAGTATTTTCAAATTATATAAAGGTATTTTTGATTGTCGATTTAGGGCTATGAAAGTACGCACCTAATACTTACCACTTCAAACTACAGGAACCTCTTGTTTTCCCAGCCAATGATGTCGCCTTCTTATTCTACGTTTCAATAGAATGATAGATCATAATGATCTTTAATATTGTCGTGGGTGCATAGATGTAATTAGTCTTTCTCTTATAGTTACACACACCATAATTAGGATGGAATATATCATCAAAACATCATTAGTTGTCCAATTCAAAATAAAATATTAGCAATACTATAATAGTAAAATGATAAATAATAAATAACATCAATTAGACAAATATTATTATGTATAAACTGTATTCATCAACCACCTATAATATATTTATTGCTCATCATATATATTTATCAATCATATTTAGATAGGTCTATTAACCACCAATTAGTATTTAAATTCCCTATTTTTTGCAAAAACAATATCACTGTTCTTATTCAAAATCTCATAATTTGCATATATCTTAATAGTAGAATAATTATATTCAATGGTTACAGGCCATACCTGATCTGCATGAGTCAGAGTGTGTTTCTTTATGTTTATAGAATATACCTTCTTCTTCAGTAAGTTTACATATGCTAATTTCACAGGATGGCAGGAAAGTTGCTCTAATACCACTTGTAATGACCCCTTTCTAGTAGAAGCTTTAAACCTGAATCTTGCATTCAAAGTGTTCCTCAAAGAGTCATTAGAAACGTTAGCATTCAATAAGTTTCCGTGATAAAATCCAATAGGATCCAAGATGGTATAAATATTTCAATCTTGTCAAAGGACGATTCATTTCCTTCTTGTTACTCGCTATGAACGATTCTTCTATAATATATTTCATAAGTACATTAGGGTAGATGTTAAACATCTTCTCAGATCCCATAGATGAATTCTATTATACCATTTAACATCATAAAGAATGAAGAGACATTATTACTTATAAATCTCAATAATTGCTGCAAGCATCATTATTGCATATAAACGTATATCTATATACATATATATATGTCTATATATATATAAATATATAATCTATAATTATCATTAATTATCTATATATATTTATTTTATATATATAGATAACAATATACATAATAACAATCATATTAAACTCATATATATATTTATTTTATTTTATTTTATCTAAATATATTTTATTTTATATAAAAATCAACAATCATATTAAACTTACTTATAATAACTATGAGGATAATAAATATTAACACCAAAATACATAATTATATTCCCTAATGGAACATACCACAGTCTGCAGAAACCATACGATAATCTTCTATAAATCATTCGCTGGTTATTCAGAGTAAACATATATGTTCTTCCCTTTATTCCTTTGCTCAGAATATATTCTTGTATCCCTTCATCCATCGATCAGAATATATTTTTAATACTCCTTTTTCCTTCCCTTAAATATACATGAAGTCTTCTGCTGGGACGTGACTGCTGCCCTAAACAATACCTTTTTGGAATAGACGCATCACTTGCAATTCGTTGTTTTAAAGTATCTAAAGTTTGCTGATTTAGGAGGCATCACTAACTTTGACCGATACCATAATAATTGTTGACTTTTACTTATGTCAGATTAGTCTTGTTTTTTTTATTGTTTACTTTGAGGATTGGGTTCACCGTATGGAAGTCTTAGTTTGCAATATTCAAATTATGTTTATTTTTATTTATATATGCTCAACAATTATAATTGTTATATTGTTACTTGGTAATTATGAATATTTTAGATTATATTCATTTTATTATTTTATTTACTATTTTATTATATTCATTTAGTAATATGATTATAACCAGAAAAAGGCTTACGCAAAGCTTATGCTGATAAATATATATTATCAAAATAATATTTTGATGTTATGCTTTTAATTTAATATTATGAAGGATAGTTATATCTTTAATTTATATTTATAATAATATAGTCTTGATAATAATAAAAATGGCAATTATTTATATTTATTTATTTTATTTGTTAATATTTATATTTTCGATATTTATATTGTTATTCAGTTTATTTATTCAATCGAATTTCAATGTTAGGGTTGTGATTTCGGGGACATGACATAAGCCTAAAGTTTACTTACCCATTTTTGTTCCCTTTCATTCATGTCATTCTAGTTCACGAAGTTCTTCAAATTGTTGTGGTCTGTCTTCATTAGAAATTTTCCACTCAAAGAAAACCAAAACAAATCTCTTAGTTGCTCGTTGAACACTTGGTTCATGTAAGACTAGAAAATGGTAGGTGCATTGGTCAACCCAAATGGCATGACCAAAAACTCATAGTGTCCATAATGACACCTAAAAGTTGTTTTATGAATATCTTATTCTCAAACCCTAATATAATGTATTCCAATCTAAGACCTATTTTTAAGAAAAACACTACACCAAGTAGCTCATCGATCTTGGGAATAGGGGATCGATTCTTGATAGTCCTTTTGGTCATAGCTCTATAGTCAACGTTCATCCTCATGGTTCCATCCTTCTTTACCAAGACTACAAATGATGCAAAAGGGCTTGAACTAGGTCAGATGTGTCCCATGTCCAAGAGCTCCTTGATGGCTTTCCCAATTTCCTCGTGCCTTCTAGGGTAATGATGGCTTTCTCCATTCTTTTTGCAGAATCAATCCTTGGGGATCCATTTGATATTCTACAAAGAACTACCTTCTTCCCATTTGCATGGAACTTCAACTCCATGGACTAAAAAAATTGAGAATATTTCCCAAGGGAATGTAAGCACAAAACTCTCAAGACTACATCGATATCCCCCATGCCAACAACATAAAAGTCATTTGTCACTTTGTGGTTTCCTAAGGAAATGCACAATTGGGAAACTTTTTTAACACAAGGCATGGTGAATCTTGATGAGCACACGATTATACTGAGAAGGAGGCGTGGGGGGTATAATACAAACTTTTACCAATTTAAACTTAATCAATCATAACAATAATAACCATGCAAGATCTTGACAATTCAGAACACAAGAACACCAAGATTTATGTGGAAACCCTTACAGGAGAAAACCACGGAAAAATAATGCTTTTTATATAAATCTCTTTTACAATCTTTGTAGGCACCAACCTACAAGAGACACCAACCCCCTCTTATAGAATTTGTGAGGACCAAACTATTAGAGACACCAATCCCCACTTGTAGGATTTGTAGGCACCAACCCACTGGAGACACCAATCCCCACAACTGAGCACCAATTCAGCAAGAGACGCCAATCTCTTTGATATGCGGCACCAACCTCTTCAATATGATATCACCTTCACAATATTGCTTCTTCATGGGATGTTGAACTTTACAATCTTCTTCATTTATTTATTCCATGATCATAAACTCCACTTCTATCTCTTGAAGGATATTCTTAAATTCCTTATTCACTTTATCATTTGTAATGTCCCCTTCCTAAGCAGTACAGTTGATTTAGGAGTTAGCCTATTACTCAGACCTTCGTAGGCTGACAGATGTGATTAGAAGGTCACTTGAGGCAGTTATCCAATGTTTGGGAACATTACTCCAGCAGTTGATTCAGGTTTGGGCCTTAGCAGACACTTTCAGAGTGATTTATAGATACTTACTATTTATAGTAAGTCAGGTAGGCAGGAGTTGCTATTTTTGGCAGGGCACCTGATTCAGTTGCTCAGCTCAGTTTCGACCCGGTTTGATGATTTGATGAGCAAATAGTAAATATTGAGGCATTTGATAATTATTAAAAGTTTATTAATTTGACTTTATAATATAAAGTCACTTTAATGGAAATAATTAAATGTAATTATTTAATGGCAAATTATAAAGTATTATTAATACTTTATAATAAGGAGATAAATTAATATTAAATGAGTATTTTAATACTCATTTAGAAAAAGGACGCCATTATTTAATTATTTTGCCTAAGTCAAAAGAAGGGCGATTTAATTATATTTTAAATGCTCATTAATTGCCTTTTTGAGAAGGGGGTCGACTTATTGAGAAGAGATATATAGTTCAAAAGGACAAATTGAACTCATTATGTTATAATTATTCTAATTTGTCTTTATTTCTCTCTGAGAGCATTGGGGTTTGTGAAACAAGGGTTTCTGCAGATCTTTGGATTTTGAAGAACGTTCCCTCTTCAGAATCAGACATACTGAGACTGTGCAATACCAATTAAAGCTTGTCAACAGAGTGGCTTCATACAGGAGTCATATTTGAGCATATTTTGAAGTCTAGATTCAGAGTTTGGGTCGACTTTCATCAGGAAAGTGATTTCTCTTATGCGGCTGGTTGAGTTGTTTATCTGGCACGATTTCCAAGGAAAGTATGGCTGTATTTATTGCTGCTGACAGGCCGTACCACAGCTGAAAGGATGTCTTTCTTCTTCTGGATAAAACGCCCTGCCTTTCTGCATTTTGACTTCTCCAATTTAGGCGCCTAGATCTCTGGAGTACTTTGCATCATTTTCGAGGCTGGAGATATATAGATCAGAAGCTGGCCGTACTGTACTTCTTCATATTGGCGGCTGCAAATAAACAGGTTTCTCTTGAATAAAAGTGTTGCCCATTTTCTTGTATGTTCGATTTTCTTCATTGTATGTGTCCAGAAGGTTAATAACTACATTCGCCATCCTTTGAGTAGTGATTTGATGCATTATTTATCATCTATGAATTTATTATGAATTTTATAGCATTTTAGATCAAAATTGCACCATTCTACTTTACTGCAAAAAACTTACAAAAAATCAAAAAACTACAAAACGAACAAAAATTACATTCACAGCCAGAAGTTTGGGGTTGAGAGACACCTAGTCTCTTACAGTGTTATCAAAGCACAGTTTTCCTGCCATTCTGTGCTTTTTCAGTTGCTTTTTCAGTCAGATATGTGCTTTTTCAATGCTTTTTCATGAGTAGAGACATTATCTTCTACAGTAAGGGTAGAGGAACAGGCAGAATTGAGGATTGGACAGGTCCACCTATTCCTGAAGGTGAGTCAATATCAGGGGTTATGGGTATTCACAGATCCAATTCCAATAACAGTGAGAACAGTGTCACTACACTGATGGCAGATCGTGAGATTCCTAAGGAGACACATAGGGATCCGGGGAAAGAGCATGCCGGAGGTGAGATTTCTGATGATGAGTTTAGACGCAGGCATGATAATATGATGGACATGATGTCCCAGTTGATGGGCACAATGAGGCAGTGTACTCCGCCTCAGCAGCACTATATTCAGATAGAACAAACGAGCGGGACTGCACGCATAGACTAGCCACTGGTGTTAGCACAGCGGCAGTCGTCACCTATCTTTCATGAGCGTAGGCCTGGACAACCTACATTTATATCTAGAGAGGCACCTTCGACGCTCGAGGCAGAGCAGCAAGGTCACCAGCCTAAGTTTCATCCACATCACGGCATGTCGGTGGCAGATGTGACCAGATTCTTTGGAGAGTACTCGACATTGGCACCTGAGATCAGGCAGTCTTTGTCTTTTCATGAGTTCATGGATGTGCATAAGCCCAGAGGGGGAGGTAGATTTGACCGCAGAGCTCCTCAGCACCAGCAGCCATAGCCATAGGTGAATAGGGATCTTCAGCATGCAGTCAGCAAGATTATCTTGCCTTACTTTGATGGCTCTGATAAGAGTTCAGCGAGGTCTTGGGTACAGAAGTTAGACAATTACCTCTCATTGAGACCTATGCAAGAGGACGAGGCCATTAAGTTTGCTACACTGCATCTTGATGGGTTGGTGCATGACTGGTGGCATTACGGCATGTACACACTTGGTCATCACGCGGTTACCACCTACCAGGAGTTCACCAACAGGCTCATAGAGCATTTTGACAAAAAGGATCCTCAACTTTATTTTAGAGAGCTAGCTCAGCTCAGACAGACAGGTAGTTTGGATTCCTACATCGGTGAATTTCAGAGGGTTGTAGTGATGGTGACAGGTATTTCAGACAGGATACTTGTCATTCTCTTTATCGAGGGATTGTATGAGCTAATGAGAGTTTGGGTCAAGGCATTTGATCCTCCTACTCTTCAGGAGGCCATGAGGAGGGCACGCAGTATGGAGCTTGCAGCACCTCGCAGCAAGTTCTCTTCAGGCTCAACACCTTATGCAAGGCCTAATAGATCATTTGACAGGAATAGGTCATTTGACAGGAAAAGGGATCCACCTGATCCTAAGAAACGAAATGCACCACCATTTGACAGGGAAACATAAATGATTTACGCAAGAAAAAGTTGTGTTTTTGGTGCAAGGCACCTTATCATGAGAAGCATGTATGCCCTCTTCGTCCCAAAGTGAAAAATAACCAGATGGAGTGGTTTTATGAGGGTGAAGAGCAATCTGATCTGTCAGACCAGCAAGCTGATTCAGAGCATTCAGATGATGAAAGGTCTGAAAATGATGGTGAAAATGAAGGAGGAAGAAAGTTGCAGGAGGCACACTTGACTAGTCTTCAGAGAGACGGATCTTTTAGGCTACGTGGGCTCCTAGCAGGTCAGAAAGTGATCACTCTACTTGACACTGGTGCTACTCGTAACTTTATAGATGCACGGTTGGTAGAGAGATGAGGCATATAGACAGAGGAGTTTAAGGGTATTCGAGTTAAGGTGGCTGATGCGTACACCCTCAAATGTGATAGAAAGATAACAGATCTTCCAATGCGGCTAAACAACTATGAGTTCAAGGCTGAATTCTACGTTGTTAATATGGGAGATACTGATGTGGTACTTGGGATGGCATGGCTTCACGATTTGGGTGAGTTCACACTCAATCTTCGAGACATGGAGATGAAGTTCAAGGTAAACCACATGTCATTAAAGCCATCAGAGAGAGTAATCCACATGTCATTAAAGCATTCATCAGAGAGAGTAATCTGAGGATGATATCTTTCAGACGGATGGAGAGACTCATTCGTCATGATATGGTAGATTGGGCTGCAAAGTGTATGTTGTTACCAGCAAAGCAGGAGCAGCAGAAGATTGAGTACCCTCCTGACATTCAGATACTGAGGACTAAACACTCTAAAGTGTTTAGTGATATTCCACCTGGCAGACCTCCAGACAGAGGCACCAAGCATATTATCGAGTTGGAGAAGGGGCAACGCCCATTATGATTACACCCTATAGACATCCAAAACGGCTCAAGGATGAGATAGAGAAAACAATCAGTGAGTTGTTGGTTATGGGGCATATCAGACCTAGCAAGTCACCTTTTGCTTCATCGGTGGCATTGGTGAAGAAAAAGGATGGATCACTTCGGATGTGTATAGATTACCGCCAGCTCAATAAGAAAACAATTAAGAACAGGTACCCGATACCCCGCATCGATGAGTTGATTGATGAGTTGCAGGGTGCTATCTTCTTCACGAAGATTGACTTGAGATCCGAGTACCATCAGATTCCGATGAGGGAGCAGGACATAGAGAAAACCGCTTTCAGATGCCATTGCGGTCAATTCGAGTTCTTGGTTATGCCTTTCGGTCTAACCAATGCACCTGCTACCTTTCAAGCTACAATGAACAGGGTCTTTAGTTCTCAAATACGGAGATTTGTGTTGGTCCTACATTCTGGTGTACAGTAGGTCATGGGAGGAGCATTTAGGTCACTTGGATACAATTCTGGGTATTTTGGCTGAGGAGTCCTTGTATGCCAAGGAGTCCAACTGTGAGCTAGGCATGGTTGAGTTGTTGTATCTTGGGCACATCATCAGTGCCAAGGGAGTCAGTATGGACCCTGAGAAGGTTTGAGCTATAGTAGAGTGGCCAGTACCAGAGAACCTTACCCAGCTCAGAGGATTCATTAGGTTATGTGCTTTTTACAGGAGATTTGTTAGCGGGTTCTCACGTCACGCCGCACCCCTTACTGATTTGACAAAGAAAGGGGAATTTGCTTGGTCACCACAGGCTCAGGAGTGCTTTGACAGGTTTCAGGTGATTATGACTTCATGTCCAGTGTTAGCATTACCAGACTTTACGAAGTCATTTGATTTGTATTGTGATGCCTCAGGGGAGGGCATTGGTGCCGTTTTGATGCAGGAGAGACACCCTATTGCTTTTGAGAGTAGGAAGCTTAGGGGTCCTGAGAGGTTTTACAGCATCTATGACAAGGAGATGTTAGCCATTATGCATGCTTTGGCTAAGTTTAGGCAATACTTGGTGGGCAACAAGTTCAGTGTGCGTACAGACCATAACAACTTGAAACATTTCCTTGGACAGCGAGACCTAAATGAAAGACAACAAAAGTGGGTCAGCAAACTGCAATCATATGATTTTGACATCACCTTTATTAAGGGGAAGCAAAATGTTGTAGCTGACGCCTTGTCTCGTAGACCTCAGTTGAATGCTATGGCACAGATCTCTGAGGATTGGAGGGACCGGATTATTACAGAGTATGCTAAGAACCCATGGGCTTCTAGCATTGTTGACGGGACAGAGCAGGATAGCAGATACACCGTTGTGAATGACTTGATCATTTACAAGGGGCAGATTTTCTTGGTTCCTGATTCAGAGTTGAGGGACACAGTTCTGAGAGCCTTTCATGATCTTCCTATGGCGGGCCATCCTGGTTATTTCAAGACATATAAGTTGGTACGTGAACAGTTTACTTGGAAAGGGCTAAAGAATAATGTTCTTCAATATGTACGAGAGTGTTCTATTTGCCAGTAGAACAAACAGGAACACACATATCCTGCTGGATTGCTTCAGCCACATCCAATACCTGACAGGAAGTGGGAATGTTTATCAATGGACTTTATCATGGGTTTGCCGAAAGCCCAAGGTAAAGATTGTATTTACGTAGTTGTTGATCGGCTGACAAAATATGCACACTTCTTTCCGATCACCACTACATTCACAGCATTGCAGACTGCAAAACTTTTCTTCAGAGAGGTATTCAAGTTACATGGTTTGCCTCGAACTATAGTCAGCGATAGAGACAATCGGTTCATGAGCAACTTTTGGCAGGAGTTGTTCAGACTTTGTGGGACCGAACTAACACCTAGTACCAGCTACCATCCACAGACAGATGGACAGACGGAAATTGTCAATAAGTGGGTGGAAGGATATCTGCGCAATTATATAGCTGGACAGCAGAGAGCTTGGGTGAGATGGATATACCTTTGTGAGTATTGTTATAACTCTACTCACCACATGACTATACAGATGACGCCCTTTATGGCATTGTACGGGTATGAGGCGCCCAACCTTTTGGATTTGGTGTTGAGTGATAGCAGAGTACCTAGTGCAGGTGATATGATGCAGGATCAGCAGGATATTTTGAGGTCTCTTAGAGACAATATTCAGTGGGCACAAAATCAGCAGAAGCAGTATGCTGATCAAAAAAGGGTTGAGCATTCCTTTGCAATGGGTGACATGGTGTATCTCATGTTACAGCCGTATCGTCAGTCCACTCTGCGGAAGAGTGGTGCAGAGAAGTTGGAACCTCATTACTATGGTCCATTTCGAGTCATCAGACGAGTGGGCGAGGTTGCATATGAATTGGATTTACCGGCGGATAGCAGGGTTCACAACGTGTTTCACGTTTCACGCCTGAAGAAGGCGTTGGGTCAGCATGTGATTCCCTCTCTAGTACTGCCACCCTTTGATGATGAGGGGAAGTTGATATTAGTGCCTGAGGCCATCCTTGATGTTAGAGAGAGACATCTTCGGAGGCGGGTCATCAGAGAATATTTGATTAAGTGGAGAGACTTGCCGGTTGAGGATGCTACATGGGAGACAGAGGAGATTTTACAGCATCCAGAGATGAGATTGCTTCAGGACAAGCAATTTCAGGGAGGGTGGACTATAATATCCCCTGCCTAGGCAGTACAGTTGATTTAGGGGTTAGCCTATTACTCAGACCTTCGTAGGCTGACAGATGTGATTAAAAGGTCACTTAAGGCAGTTATCCAGCGTTTGGGAACATTACTCCAGCAGTTGATTCAAGTTTGGGCCTTAGTAGGCACTTTCAGAGTGATTTATAGATACTTACTATTTATAGTAAGTCAGGCAGGCAGGAGTTGCTATTTTTGGCAGGGCACCTAATTCAATTGCTCAGCTCAGTTTCAACCCGGTTTGATGATTTGATGAGCAAACAGTAAATATTGAGGCATTTGATAATTATTAAAAGTTTATTAATTTGACTTTATAATATAAAGTCACTTTAATGGAAATAATTAAATGTAATTATTTAATGGCAAATTATAAAGTACTATTAATACTTTATAATAAGGAGATGAATCAATATTAAATGAGTATTTTAATACTCATTTAGAAAAAGGACGCCATTATTTAATTATTTTGCCTAAGTCAAAAGAAGGGCGATTTAATTATATTTTAAATGCTCATTAATTGCCTTTTTGAGAAGGGGGTCGACTTATTGAGAAGAGATATATAGTTCAAAAGGACAAATCGAACTCATTATGTTATAATTATTCTAATTTGTCTTTATTTCTCTTTGAGAGCATTGGGGTTTGTGAAACAAGGGTTTCTGCAGATCTTTGGATTTTGAAGAACGTTCCCTCTTCAAAATCAAACATATTGAGACTGTGCAATACCAGTTAAAGCTTGTCAACAGAGTGGCTTCATACAGGAGTCATATTTGAGCATATTTTGAAGTCTAGATTTAGAGTTTGGGTCGACTTTCATCAAGAAAGTGATTTTTCTTATGCGGCTGGTTGAGTTGTTTATCTGGCACGATTTCCAAGGAAAGTACGCTGTATTTATTGCTGCTGGCAGGCCGTACCACAGCTGACAGGACGTCTTTCTTCTTCTGGATAAAACGCCTTGCCTTTCTGCATTTTGACTTCTCCAGTTTAGGCGCCTAGATCCCTGGAGTACTTTGCATCATTTTCGAGGCTAGAGATATATAGATCAGAAGCTAGATGTACTGTACTTCTTCATATTGGCGGCTGCAAATAAACAGGTTTCTCTTGAATAAAAGTGTTGCCCTTTTTCTTGTATGTTCGATTTTCTTCATTGTATGTGTCCAGAAGGTTAATAAATACATTCGCCATCCTTTGAGTAGTGATTTGATGCATTATTTATCATCTATGAATTTATTATGAATTTTATAGCATTTTAGATCAAAATCGCACCATTCTACTTTACTGCAAAAAACTTACAAAAAATCAAAAAACTACAAAACGAACAAAAATTACATTCACAGCTAGAAGTTTGGGGTTGAGAGACACCTGGTCTCTTACATCATTCCATTCACTTTATTGATATATCTTCAATTTTGCTCTACAAACCTGTATATTATTACATTAAGAAACTTGCATATACTTTTCTTTTCAAACTCTTTTCAAAACTGCATATTCCTCTCTCATATCTCTCATTATTCAACACTCTTCTCTTGGAATATATAAATGATATGTTCTCTTATTTCTCACACTCTCTCTCCACAATTCTTATTAAATGTTCTACTTATATATATCTTGTCTTTCCCAAAGGACACAATCTCTCCACGTACCATTTGACTATTCTTAATCAAATCTTCAATAATATTAATTAACTTCTCTTTAGTGTTTATTCTTCACATATTTTTCTTCTACACACACCTTTATTCTTCTTGTTTTGTTCTACTCTTTATATCTTATTTTGGAGGGAGTCACACCCTTTCATGGTTGCTATCCTTTGAAAGAGTCATAACTATTCACACATTACTTCTTGTTTCTTTATTTATTAATCCACAACCTTTCTCATTTTTATTGCTAACCTTTTAAGTGTTTCCTTTAGACACTGAGTTGCTTCTGTTTGAAAGTGAGTCGCTGCTTTTGTAAAGGTAACTACTCCTTCTTAGTCCATTGCTTCCACTAAGTATAATCCCTGCTATATTAAGTCTTTAATCACTTCCTTTATGTGATCAATGTTCCTTCTAATATTAAGAACTTTACTTGATTATTAATTACTGCTTCTAATAATCATATAATTGCTCACCATATCAACATTATTTCTTGGGCGATAACTATTCATATAAGATATATGCATTTGGACTTAGTGATTGATAGAGAGGTTGTTATCTTAGTTTAGATAATAAATCTGTGTGATCAAACTTATACTCCAGACCTTTATGAAAGTAATCTTCTTTTGAAATAGTTTATTTGCCACGTCATTGTATCTCTGCATCATTAAACTAGACTGAGCCTTAAAATTTCATAGATACTTCCTTCAATAGGCATGCTGCAGTTTATACTTCAATCTATTAAAATATTTCATGTATTTATTATGGTGCCATGTTTGAATGGATCGGACTATTTAAAATACTCTACCAACTTTCATGGCAATCTCGGCCTCTTTTATTTGTCTTCTTATTTTGCTGTCTTTCAGTGAGCCTTTGGTTCCTAAACCCATGGAGACCACCGCATACAATATACATGTTGGCCTAACAAAACACATACAATATCTGCCTGCAACTAGAATGCATCTTCATATTTATCTTTTGACATCAATGACAATTCTCATCCATATGCTTTTGACATCAATGACAATATTTCGAACGAATCCATTAGCTACCATTACATTAAATCTTTCAAAGCCTTCCATCTCAAGACCTCTTTTGGCCACCAACCCTTCATCAATAAAATTGTGGGTTGCCCCACTATATATCAGCACTATGACTCTCTACACATGTAAAACTCCTCAATCTAACTCAGATTCTTCATCCAAAACAACTTTGATATAGTGGACTTGCTCAAAACCAAGATATCTATGGCCTAATTCACCTGGTTCCTTGCAAGAAAAGCATAACTATTCCCTTTGAAGCTCATTTTTGGCTTCTTCTTCCTTCTTTGTTCACTTTGGTCACTCCTAAAATGGCTTCTTATTATGTTTTGCTTGAGGTGCCTTTGAATAGTACTTTCTTTTTGGAATGAAAGGTTCCATGTTTATTACTATCTTGATTGCATCTTGCAATGAGGAAGGATCAAAGGCTTTAACCCAACCCTTGAGGGGTTTGGTCAAACCTTCTATGAATACAATAATAAGCCTCTTTTCAAAGACATTAGGAGCCATAACAGATAACCTCGGGAACTCTATCACATAATTGTCTACTAAAGCATACTACTTCAATTGGGCCAATTCCTCGAAATGAATCGTAGGGTCCATCATGTCAAACTTATCAGTGACCCTTTGATTGAACTCAACATAAGTATCAATCAGACTATGACCTTGAGTGATGATTATGTGGTACCAACATTCATGTGCTACTCTTCCAAATGGAGTGTAGCATATTTGATCGTCTCCCCTTTCAATATAGGGTTAAGAGAGAAATAAGTGTCTAGCTTCTAGATTCATGTACAAGCCATACACTTGTTTGGACCATCAAAGGTGGATATTGACAACTTACCCAACCATCAATGCAAATCTTGACAATTTGTGCTTCTATCCTAGGCCAATTTCTCATTTTCAAATTGCAAAAATCTAGCAAAGACATGGCTGCACAAACTTCTTCTCCCAAAGATTCATACTCATGCAAGTTTCTATAAAATTATCTCCATGATTTTGATTTTGTTGCTCTTCTTCTCCTCCAAGTTCTTCTCTTTTTAGGGACTTGGATTGTAAGGTCTAGTTGCAGATCCAATAACAATTCTAGTATTGTTGTTATTATTATTGGATGATGAACTTGCTTTGCCACTTTGATTGTGGTTTATCTGGAAGAACCTAGATTATGATTCAACTCCCGTAAGGCCCATGCTATCTCTAACATAGACTCTTATAGAAATTTAAAATTCCTTGGCTAATTCCATTTGACTTCAATTGATAGTTTCATGCAAACTCATTTCTTCTCTCTCATCTTGGTCACCCATGACTTCTTTGAATTCTGCAAAAGGAAATTGTCTCTACTTTTTGACGTTTTGGAGGCCTAACTATATTATTTTCCCTCTGATAGTATCTATATTCTTTGTCACTATCATGCATGAGTTTTGTTATGTGTTAAGTGGCTAGCTTTCTACACAGGTTGGAAAGATCATAGCTCTAATACAACTTGTAATGGCCCAGCCAATTATTTATGCAGCTATTTTTTGTTATTTAAATTTCAACTTAAATATTTAACCAAACCTCCAAAACCCTAGATTATATTAATGTTTAAACAACTCTAACAAATTGGTATTATGCTTCAAACTCCAATATTCAACCCTAGATAACAAACCCTAATCTATCCTACCCAAATCTAGCAAACCCTAGTATTGTAGGTTGGGTTCACAACTATAATAGAGACATCAAGTTTAGTTGTTTTATTCTAATCTACTAAACCCAAATTACAAGCACGACTCACACCTTAACCTAAATTACCCAAATGTCCTAATCTAACAAACACAGGTGACTAAATATAATTTACATCTTGATGATAACAACCCAACAAATCTATTTCAATTTCATGTACTTTAACAAGATATAACGACGACCTAGAATTTCTTGACAACTTATACACCAACTCTCAAAACCCAAATTACAAATAATGCCAACAAGGTCGAATAAGTTGCAACAATAGACTGGGAATACGGTACTAAAACTCACAACAATTGCAATATCATGCAAACTCAATATCGCTGCAACTTGCCACCATGAAAGCTTAGTCGCAATCTCTAAAAGAGACTATCACACAAGCCCAAAGGGGTTTCACCCTTTGATCCTTGAAACCAAAGAGTTGTCATCCTCTAATCTCCAATAGATCCATGGATTTTTGCCCTTAGATCTAGACTCTTTAACATGAGGGCTCAGAGTAAGTTTTTGTTAGGGTTCTTGTGTGTAGAATGCTCAATTGATTCTCTTAGGATGCGTCCACCTTTTGATATTCTTGAAACCCTTTCAAATCTACGACTAGAAATGAATCCTGACTCAAATGGACAGCTCGGATCTTGCACAAATTGAGGGTAGCCAATCATACAATCACCACATTAATGGCGTCCAAGGAGCAGGTGACAAGTTGTGGTGTGCAATCAAATTGGCCCTCTTTTCCCACGTCCATTTGAACGATTGACTTAACTGGGCTTCTTCATCCCTTGCTTGTAGCCACATGTAAATCCACACCATTAAAGAATTGACTAAGGTTTCTAGGTAGGAAAATCCTCTTCTATAGTAGTTATGCCATCAAGTTGGCCATTAATGTCATTCTTGGTCATGTAGGGGTAGGTAGTGTTGTGACCTTTTCACACATCACCCCATTCAAAATGGGGTCCCCTAATTTTTTGCTCCATTCTGGTCTTTTTGGCTTTGGTTTTTCTCTCTCTCTCTCTCTCTCTCTCTCTCTCTCTCTCTCTTTTCTGATGTCTGCCTTTCGAGGATTGTGCCCGTCATCAAGCTTAAACGTGAAATTTGGCCAAGTCTGAAAATTAGGGTTTCCATCCTTCTGGTCAATCCGAGGTCGAACAAAGTGAATAAATTGAAAACAGGACTGACGTTGCTGTCAGTGTGCTCCCAGTGGACTCTTAGCAAATTTTCATTAGATTCTGACAACTTACTATTTTTAGTAAGTGTGAAATTCAGGGCAATCTTTCAGCATTTTTGAAATTCCGACAGTTGCACTGCCTTCAGAACATATCAAGCTGCTCGTGTGCAAAATTTGAGCTGAAACAAACAACTTACTATTTTTAGCAGTTCAGCCTCCAAAGCAGATTTCAGGGCCTAGATGCAGAGTTTTTCAGTGCATGTCTGGAGATTCCTTCTGGGTTTTCAGAGACCTTCGCGATGGTGCGACATGCAAAATGAGATGACAACTTTTAGAGTTCAGCCTTCCAGGGCTATTTTTAGGGTTTGCATGTCAGGGTTTTCTTCGCATGTCTGCATATTCTTTATGGGTTTTTCGAGAGCTTCGCAGTGATATGACATGCAAACGGAGATGGTCACTCATTTAGGAACTTGCTATTTTTAGCAGGTGCATCTCGGCAGCCGCCTCCCAGCACTTCAGAATCACGAGCTGATCGCAATGCAACAGAAATGAGAACAAATGGAGATCATTTGGTATGCATCGCGAAACGGTTAGGTTTCCGGCCGAGACCGAAAGAGGGGCAAAAGTTAAATTTTGGCCGGGGTATACCACAGCGATCGGCATCGCCGAGGCTATCTGTTGTTTGAAGACAAGCGAGCACTTACTATTTATAGTAAGTCATTTTGAAGCGAGGAGCTAAAAATAGCAAATCAGGGTGCATGCGGCGTCAGGACGAGGAGCGCCTCATTCAAATTTCAAGACAAACGGAGCTATGGAGGTACCAGAAGCAAGCAGTTACTATTTATAGTAAACCACCTTCGGAAATGGGCTAAAAATAGCAGGCCAACCCGGAATAGCAGTGTCAACAGGTTGACGAAGTCGTGAAGATCCAGCGTTCAAAATTTCAAATCATTCTGAGCTTCGAAGAGGCAAGAATTAAAAGGCTTACTATTTATAGTAAGGCACAGAGAAGCTGGCGAAGACGAGAAAAATAGCTAAGTCTGGAACTTTATCCTTCACCAACTTGAAAATGTGCCCAGCTTGCCTTCAAGTGTTTGAAAATTTTTCTAAGGCATTGAAAAATCCACCTGCCACCTCCAAATGCGCCATCCTTGAGGAGTTGCTAAAAAAATTTCTAAGTCTGAAAGAAATCCTCCTGCCATGGCAAAATGCGCCCACTCTAGGAAGAGCTGGTGAAAGTTAGAAATTTTCTAAGTATGAAATATCCACCTCCTATGGCCAAATGCGCCCTCAAATGCAGGCAAAATGCTAAAAAAAAAATAAAGTTTTTAAGTAAGATGCTTTATCCTCCTAGAGGCATCAAATGCGCCCATGCTAGAAGAAAGTCAAAAGGGAAGTCAAAGATGTTTATCCATCACCTATGCTAAAATGCGCCCCTCACATGCAAGCAAATCCAAAAAGTTTCTAAGTTAGAAACTCGTCCTCCTCTCACACTGAAATGTGCCCAAAAGAGGGCATGTCAAGACAAAAATAAGGAAAAAGTCAAAGAGTCAACAAAGTTTATCCTTCACCATAGGCAAAATGCGCCCACTTCCAGCTAGTGGCATGCAAAATAAATTCTAAGTGTCAAGCTTCATCCACCTCCATAGGTGAAATGCGCCCAAACATGCTGAGAAGAGGACAAAAAGTTGACTTTCTCTTCCCCCCTTTGAATGCGCCCAAATAGAGGCATGTGAAGACAAAAGGTAAGAAGCTCAAGGGTCATCCTTCATATCATGCAAAATGCGCCTATTTTTGAGAAGTCACAAGTCAAAGCAAGGACGTTGAAAATTTTTATTCCTCCAATCTTGCTATATGCGCCTATGTTTGATAAATCAAGAAGCCAAGGCTAGGCGTTAGAGATGTGTTATTCTCCTCTACATGTGATATGCGCCAAAGTAAAATGCAAGGTGTTGAAAATATTTTCCTAAGGCGTGGGCAAGTTAAATATTCCACATGAAGTGTCATATGCGCCAAAGGGTGGTGAGGTAAGATATTGAGGTGGTAAATAAAAATAAAAAAATTCTAAGGCAAGTTGAATATTCCACATGAAGTGTGAAATGCGCCTAAGGAAGAGATGAAAATGTGCAAGGCGTTGAAATTTGAAATTTCTACATGACAAGGAAAATGCGCCCAAAGTAATTCAAGTATGAAGTAAAGTGGTAAGGCGTTGAAAGGGTTAAGTGTTGAAAATTTTTCCAAGGGCGTGGTTTTATCCTTCTTCAAGTTGAATATGCGCCCAAGGTGGTGACTAAATATTGCTAGGCGTTGGTTTTAAAAATGTTCTCCATGACATACAAGTGTGATGTGCTTTCAAGGAAAATTGTCCAGATGAATTGATAAAAAATTTCCTCACAGGCAAGGTCAACAAAGTTGAACAAAATTTCCCAAGGCAAAATTTGCTAAATGATTCAAAATTTCTCTAAGGAAAAATATTTTCTTTGGAAAATACGCCTAGACTTTGTGATGATGAAATTTTTCTTGAAGCACGAGCAAATTTTCCAGTGATGAAGTCAGAAGATGTTGGCATTGCAGGATGAATTAGAATTTTCAAGTCAAAGCAACATGAGATGTTCACCGAAATGAAGAACGGGATTAAAATTCATGAGGAATAAATTTGTTTTTCCAAGGTTCAAACTTCAAGAAATTAAATGAACCCGTTCGTTGTATACCCATGAGTTCGACAAATTCTTAAGAAAATTTTCTTCTGGGTATTGAAGATTATCGATGAGGAATGGATTTTAATGTCTTCCACAGTTCGCTGAAGCCTTCAGGATGGAGAATTTGATCGGCACTTGAAACAATGAATTTTCCTAAGGGAAATTTGAAAAATTTGGCTAAGGCATGAAGAATTTGAACGCAAAGTTGGCTACTGAAGACAATGAATGCTTGGAAGTTAGAGCATGAAAATCCTGGTAAGTAAGTTGAGTTTATATCATGAAGTGTTCTAATACCCTTCTCCTTGCTTATTTTGCAGGAGGAACATCGAGACCAAGCGGTGATGACTTAGGAAGATGAGGAAAATACTCCGAGACTACATTTCGACCTCGAAGGAAGAAAAGTTGCAAAAATGGCTAAGTGTTGAGACTTAGTATAACTCAAGTGACAAAGAAGAAGTTGAAGAACAACATCAAGAAGAAGATCGAGAAAGTGTGAGCGCATCTACAAGGGAATCTTCTAGAAGGATGATGGACATTAATGGCTCATTTATTACCCCTCTCCTTTGTGGCGGTTTTAGGGCGAATCTTGTTTAGGGCTGAGGTGGCACGATCTGGGCCATCCAGCCGATTGTAATCTGAGCCGTCCGTTGGACTTGGCCATCTATAGGGGGAGTCCCCCTCATTTGTATCTCATTAGAATTAGATCAGAGTTAGGATAGCAGAGAAGGAGTAGAGAGCAATTAGATAGTTGATAGTATAGTTTAGATTGAAGAGGAAGGAAAGTCTTCCCATTGAATACTTTGTAAGAAGTTGTCATGAATGCTTTCATAATAAAAGAATTTTCATTGATGGTGATTTCTTCTTTGTTATGAGTAGTTGTTGAGGCCTCTTCGTCCTTCACACGTAGCATCTTAAGTAGCTTAAAGTAAAGTAGATTTCATTTCATGCAAGTACCAATTGTGGAATGTGGTGCTCGATTTGAACAAGACTTCGCTTGTTCATACCACTAGCGGGCTCGCTGACGGTGGGTTCGCCTTGCGTGGTCAACTGGAACTTTGTGAAACTTAACTTCGATTATGGTTTATATGTCGGCATGCGTCGTTGTGATGGTGTCTTCATGCTAAATCGTGATCTGAACATCTTGAGTCACTCCTCTGAAGATTGCACCAGTTCCGCGGAAGCTGTCCGAAGTGAGGCAAAACGGAGCTTGGTTGAAGTCTGTGAGAATTGATCACCGTGTCCCACGCTTTAGAGTAGACTAGAACATTCTTCTCCCTACACTCTTTTAAATTCAGTTCATTTCTGGTTAGAATTAGGAAACTAGTGCTCACTTGTCAAATCATTTGAATTGCACGAAAGCCCTTAGTCCGCTGTCTGCTGTCAACTGTCGAACAATTGTGTAAGTCCCCTTGAAATACCAGCAAAATCACATCGAGCCAACTAAGTCTGTTCGCATTAAAGGAACCTTGGAGTTAAATGCATGATCTATCTCGCAATCTTAGCATGCAGGAAACTTTGTTCAAGAGAGGATAGAGTTGCCGTTGGCAACTTTATTCTGTGTTGTAGTCGCAAAAACCACATCAACAGGTAGGAATGAATAGTGCAAAAAGACAGGAATGTCAGAGTTTGGGTAGTCAAGGGAAGGCATTCTATTAGGGGGAAGTGTGAAACCTTGATAAGGGAAAAGTTAAGTGTGAGGTATTGCAAGAAGGGGTGACAAGAAGGATAATTCCAATATTGTGACTTGAATAAAGGAAAGGTGGAGTTAGGAGAAAAGGCACGCCAAGAAAGGTAACTCCAACACTCTACAATTTATAGGCCTAAAATCCTTTGGAACCCTAACAACTTCCGAACTTGATAGACACATGGGAGGAAGAGGAGGAAGAACACACAAGATAAATAGGTCCAAGGGGAATGTCGAGAGTAGGAAGTAGACCTTCAATCCACAAATACAAATTAATTGAAAAGGGGACATTACACCATTGTAGTGTCCCAAACTAGGTTTTTTTTATTTTACAAATATTTGATAAAATGCATAAACCCTCACACATTCCAATCACCAAGATCCCAATGTGTGCAAGGTGAGAGCATACGTTGGTTGGGACATTGTCTTTTGGCAACAAGCCACACAGATCTAAAATGAATGTAATGCTAAAATGAAATTGATAACTAATGCCTTGGCAACATAGCCATCTAGACTTACAACTTTATTCTATATTGCTGAAGCTGAAAGTGAAACAGTTAAACTAATGTCTTAGCAGCATAACCATCCAAACTTACAAATCTATTATCTATTAGTAGAAACCATCCAATTTATACAAATGAGCAATTAAGCACGAACTAGAATTTCACAAAATAACTCAGATTATAGCAGCAACAATCTTCCTTAAATCATCAACAAATAATGCAATGTACTAAACAACAACAACAACAAACAATAATACCAAACTGTAGAAGATTTGCACCAATTGGAAATATAAATAATAACCAATTTTCTACCTCTGAATGACACCAGATCACTGCAAACTCCTTTGACAGATTTGTACGGCTCAAACTAGACTATACAACACACCAAAAACACACTACATGGGATAAGATTCATGCATAGGATGGTACAGCTGTTGTAGGAGTCTATACGGCTTGCCTTTGGGGCTGAAAACAATAACAAAACAAGTTGTTATCTCCCTAGAATATGACAACACCCCACAATATGATGTACAACTTGTAGCAAATGGTACAACCACATATCTACAATGGTATGCCCTGGCTGGGTATGATTCTTCTTCACCAAAATGAATTGCTCGGATATGCAAGCAAATATTAATAAATATCCTTCATAAATCTAAACTTGCATTTCTAAAAAATCAATTCAATCTGTAGCTCTCTAAGAATCTGAAAATAATGTTGCAATTGTTTAACACAATAAACTCCTCAATCAAACAACTAGAAACTACAAACATTCAACATTCTGGAATTACCTAGATGGAATTACTCAAATGTATAGGACGGTTTTCGTCCCCAAATACATTTTTGCCAAAGGGTTTTTGTCCTATATCAAAAAGATGAACAAACTTCAATCTAAGAAAATAGGGTCTATGATAGACTAGAATGCCTTCTCCTTTGGCCAAACCCATCTTTTATAGGCACTTTTGAGGTAATAGAATATTATTTTCTATTTTTCTCTTCTCCCTTCAAAATATATTTCAAAAAGTGACTAGAAGAACCTTCTAAAACAACATTACTTTTGGACCTCATTCCTAACATCACCTTTGTCCTCTTTTTAAAACAACTATTTGTCATAATAAAGTATTTTTTATGAATTGTAATGTCCCCTTCTCAAGAGTGAGCATCATCGGAGACCTTTAGCCTATTTAATTCCCGCAGGTTAACCAAGATGTTGTTAAGCTAAGTCACAAGGTTCGAATTTCAATTCAAGTTCGACAACATTGAAATTCGGATGAAGTTAGGTAAGGAAAAAATTCAAAAAGTAAAAAATTTGGATTAAATTTGCCTTATGTAATTTATTTTTATTTCTATAAATATAAGTAATATATCCACAAAATTGTCTAAAGGAAATTAAATAATATTAATAGTATATAAAAACTAGTAAATATTATATATACTAAAAATATATATGATGTAATATATTTTCTTATATATATAATAAATAGTATATATAAGTAAAAATAATTTATTACATATAAAATAATATTAAAAATATATCAAAACACAATATAAATTAATAATATTAAATTAAATACTTTTTAGATTCCCGATTCAACGTTCAGTTTTGCCAGTATTGGCATGGTGTGATGGTTTATAGGTGGCATTGTTGTTCTTGCCACCAAGGTTCAAACCCTGTTGGGGTGATATTGTTGAATGGTTGTATTCCGGTTCATAGCTCCAGTCAAAAGCGTTTACCCCTTAAATTAAAAAAAATTAAAAAAATATATATATATATATATATTAAATTAAATAATTTTAAACTTAAATATATTAAATGTTAATTTTTTAATACAAAATTAATAAAAATATACATGATTTAAAGTTTTTAATAAGACAAATAAACAAAGTAATTATGGCCGACAATTTATCACTCATCGCGGGAGTCAGGAACCCGCAATTCAATCGTAGTTTGGGGCTTGCCAATTATGGAGGCTATGATGAGGAGGCTTGCCGACGATGTAAGGGTGCATCAGGGGACTCGATTGACCAAAACAGCCACCAAAACGAAAAACCCACATTTACGAAAATGTGCAAAATGCAGGGATAAGCTAATGTGCCACCATGGGACACCAAGCATGGACTCACATCATATGAAAACCCACATCACCAGACAGTGATAGTCTGCGGAGGAAAAGGCAAAGTGTAGGCTTTGAATCACGCAAAGCCCACCTCACCAAGATTGCTCGACTTTAAGAGTGCTCAACTGCACTTTTGCTCGACTCAATTGATCAAAACAGCCACGAAACGAAAAATCCTACCTTAGCAAAGCCCATGGCCATGGCGGCCCCAAGGACAGCACCTTGGCTTCTCAGTTCACCCCAATCCATCCCTTTGAATTTTTCGTACGAATTTGCTCGAATATCAACAAATTTCATGCATTTTTGAAGGATTCGCCAAATTTCGAATTTGAAGCTTCAAATTCGGAGAATGTTGTGACTAAGTTATTAAGGGAATATATAATTAATTAAATTAAGTTGTCTTAAATTATTATTTTTACAGACAACTTCAGTTTAAATAATTATTTTTATAAAAAATGAAATTTAAATATAAAGTGACTTTTCCAAGGCCCAAAGGTAAATTAAAATTTAAAAGGGATCACTTAATGAGAAATAAAGTAAATTTCTGAAAAGTTTGAAAAGAGGATATTAAACATTTTTTGGTCACTTCATTTTCTTACTGTGAAGATTGAACTCTTATTCCATTCAAAACCCTAGGACGAAAACCCTAACAATAATTGGCTTCAAAGAAGGATTTCTTCCTAGTCAATCCAATGGTGGATTCAAGCAGGATTCACAAGTGTGCTGAACAAATGAAGATTGAAGGGATCATATTGAATATTGAATAACCTTGTGATCTTTATGTTGTTTATGTCAGAGGTTGTGAGAATATAAATTTATTGAAGATTTGTGGAACAAATAATAAATTTCATGGAGTTTGGGTGCACTATGCCCTAGCCATACCATATGTAGAGCAAATTCTGGTATGATATTACTGGCCGCCCAGCTTAAAATTAAAAACTTAATATTTTTGTTGGCGGCCATACAATGAATGCAGACCGCCTCATAAAGGTGGTGATTGTTTAATGAATTGTGGCATATTTTGAAGAGAATAGGGAGACGTGAGGTTTAAAAGAGGCAGCAACTCCTTATAAGGGAGGATCGCTTAAGTTTGAGAGTTAAGTTTGGCCTCATAACTTGGGTTGTTCCTTCTACAAAATCTGGGATAGTTTACTAGATGTGAGAAATGCTAATAAGAAGGGAAATAAACTACAGTTTGGGTAACTGGGTGAATTACACATCAGGTCTGGTAATTAAGTACAGATTTGGCATATAAGGGTTGTACCAGTCACTTGGAAAGCCTGTACAAGCATAGCAGGGTTACAAATTGAATGAAGTCCCATTCTTTGATGTACATACCCTCTGTTGAGCTTAATAGCATACAGTTTTCATATCCAACCAGCTACAGGAGGTTACTAACCAGCCATAATCAGCTCATATTCATACGTGACAGTGGTATAGAGTGCTGCAGCACCATATGAAAATATTTTTTTATGTATAAGGAGCTGTAACAGGACTCAGTTAGCAATACTGGTTAGATATTTACTTTTTGTAAGTCAATATCTGATTGTTGTGGAGAATTCTTAATATACAAAGCAATTTTTATCAGACAATCTGCTATTTCTCTTGTGAAAATTAATCATCATAAATATGTTGCAAGTCTTAGTGCATTCCCTAGTGCAAATTACTTGGTGAGTTTTGTCAAACATTTATGCAATATCTTTGAAATTCAATCCAAACTCTGTTTGGGAACAAAGAAATCAGTAAGGGATTTTACATGAATATAACTTAAAGTTACTTTTTTAGACAACTTAATTTAAATCATTAAATTATTTCCCTTGCACCACCCTATTAGCCTACAAGAAATCAAATAATAGACTAAGGGTCTCCATTAAATTTATGCTTGAGGGTGCATGACACACGACTTTTCAAATTAGCGATTTTCACAAATCATTGTGAAAATGTCATGACCTTCAAACTTCACATTTTTGTTTCCCTCAACCATAAATTCCTTACAACCTTCCACAATTTACTATGAACCACATCCTCTTTCTCACACACAAACAAACTATGTTCCACGAAGTTTCCTGACACGGAGACGGGGGGATGGGGGGACGGGTTTCGAGGACAGGGGGACGGGGGCCTAAGTTTGGGGACATCAGGGGGACGATGGAGGGACAGCAGCAAGGGGGCAGTGGGGGAGTGGTGCTGAAATACATATAGTACTTGAAAAATTAGTTATAAAAAGATTAACTGTAGAAGCCTAAGGAATAAGTAAAGTTTCAACACATTGCAATGATTGCATTGAACTAGTAGTAGTTTTTAAATTTTAATAGTGAACACTGAAAAATCAAAATATAGACATTGGAACGAGAACTAGAAGTTCAAAATTTCATAATCATGATTCATAATTACATTCAACAATTTCAAACTTCAAAAAACAAAATAGTAAATACTAGATAGTAATACTAATAACTCATGACTCATGAGTCAATGGCTAATGCCTTGATGCCTCTAATCATCCCCAAGCTCCATGTCAATCTCCTCATCACTAAAACTCTTGGACCCACATGCTACCCTCTTCCCCTTGCAAGAATGAAAAAGCTCCTTTTGGCTTGCTCTCTCCTAAGCTTGTTCCTAACTTCATAAGTCTCCTTGCAAGTTGCAGCTCAAAGCCTCAAACTTAGACTTTCACTTCACTCTTCCTCTTCAAGTTCAGATTGTAGCAATGAATTTGTGTATAAGGTTGAGACAATATGTCTCTCTTATAACTTTTTTGAGAGGCCTTGGGGGCTGGGGCCGACTTAGGGTTAGGGTTAACCCTTTAAAGTGACCTTTTTCCTTTTGTTTAAAAAAAAAAAGAAATCAAAATAAACACTATAACACAGGAACCTTCTGAGAGTTTCCTAAGGTGTTGAGGGACGTCTGAAAGTCCCCTTTTGGAGTTTTTGGGGAAGAAATGTCCAAGAAACGTCCCCCTTTTAAGGAAACGTCTGGGAAACAGAAGAGGAAACTTGGAGCCGGCGGGGGGACGTTTCCCAAGCATCCCCACATCTTGATCACATCCCCGTCTTGAAAACGCCTGGTTTTTCAGGGGGGGATGCGTCCCTGTGGAACACTACAAACAAATCAAGTGATTGTGTTTTGTGCCCGCAATCCTCTACAAACTTCAAAACAGATCATGACCTTCAATTCACAAAACAAATTCCTTCAATTTTCTTCACAACTTGAGACATTTCATTTAAATAGTGCCACCTTAAAACTTTGGCATGTCTGATGTCACACTAGATATGATATGCTCTCTCAAAGAACTAACAACCAAGTTCAAACTTTGGGCCTTCCCACTCTAAAACCATATTAAGAAATGAGCAATGAGCACAAAACAAAATAACGCAATATGATATTATAAAAAATTGGAGAGATTATTATAAAGGGGTTCATCTCCTTATATATATTTTCAAAGATATACCAATGTTTAAAAATGTGACACTTGTCAACAACCTTAAAAGCTAATAATAACATAATAGCTAACATTCCAACCACTAAAGTCACTACAGTGACTTTATTACAAAAGAAAGCCTTAGATTCTAACAATACCCTTGCATCAAGGTCCAATAACAGATCACAGATTAAAAATGCTTTTCATCTATGTGGAGGACAATTTGAAGTCAGTGAAGGTAATATTAGAAGAAGAAATTTTAGTAGATAATGGCCATTCCATTCAAGGACAATGATTTTGGAGGACTTGAAGCTTAAATTTAAACCAGTTGTTGAGAATGAAGAGATAAAGGATAGTATTATGGTGCTACTGGTCCCAGCTGATGTGAATGATATAGAGGGGGAAAATGAAATGTTTAAAGGGGAGCCAAAGTATGTGTGTGGTGAGAGGTGTATAATAACCCCCTCTAATCTGAGTTTTTTTTTTTCTTCTGAATTTTGGGGTTTTGCCAGCAAATACAAATATTTGCAAAATAAATAATACCAAACAATTGCATAGAACAAACAAGCCAGATTTTTATTAATGCTTTAGGAAATATGGAGTCATACCTGAATTACATAAAATCTGATTTCAGGTCTGATGCTTTTAACCAGCAATCTGATGCATCAAACCCTTGGACGCCACAAGCCATAATGTCTCTAACACACCACAAATTCAATGCTGATCTGTTTGTTTTCCCTACACGCCTCAAATCTGATTGTTTGCAGCTCTTATACTCAATTGACCTGCTCTTGAAGTCTCACGCCTTGCCTAGTCTGTACGGCATGCACAAAATGTCTCACACGTGCCAGCTGAAGTGTATAATCTGCTATAATTTCCCACGTGCCAGCTAGTGAAGGTGCAATCAACAATAATAATCAACAAATTTGTTTCTGATCTGCCAAACCAAACTCTGAAATTCTGAAAATAATGATCTCCTGGAATCCAATAAAGCTCTGATAATAACATCTGAGTGAGATTATTCAATCTACTGCACTTGGGTGATCTTTCACACCTACAAACACTATTCTATTTGAGGGATTTCGTCCTCAGAATAGCTCAATCTCCAAACCAGCAAACCCTTGCAAGTTTCTTCTCCT
>VDFB02337667.1:0-31975 GCA_007258455.2 Sequoia sempervirens
TTTTTATAATCTTCTATTTTTTCCACATGTGTAGAAGAGAGAGCTCGATTTTCAATGAAAACCCTATAAAACAATAAATATAATAATTAAATTAGAATTTATTTAAAATTATACTTTTGGGAAGCTTATAATAGGGACTACATACTTACAAAAAAAATAAACTTTAAATGAATTCATTTGATCCCCCAAAAGGTAAATCAAAAATGGCTTTTTATCAGCATTTTGATAGGGGTAAAGGAGATTCTGTTATAGGTATGGTTTAAAACTAAGCGAGGGTTCTATTCAAGGGGTTTGATATAAGTAGTTAGATCAAACCATCATCAATTGGAATGCTTTAAATGAAACTTTTAAGGCTTAAATAATTATATTTTCTAAAAAAATATTATTTCAGCAAAAATCAGAATCTCCCAGAAATTGTAAACTAGCTTTGTGGGATCACCCTCTTAGGTTTATCCTCTTTTGAAGAGGTGGACTCATTAGACTCTGTCTTAGTCTTAGATTTATTCTTCCCTTTGCTTTGAGATGCTTGTGTAACTAAAGCATGATTCATAGAGAACCCCTCTAACTAGGAAAGTTTGGCTTGCTTTCTCATCAAACAGTCATAGAATGTCTCAAAAGAAGGCAGTTTGAATGCATTACCCAAAGCATCCATGGTGGAGTAGAAGATAGAATAAAAAAATGAAAATGGACCTCTTAGCTTAGACAAAATATAAAAAAATGGACTCCTTATCAGTTTTATCCTTCCCACTTCCTGCCAATTGTGACCTCACAGATTTGAACTTGACTAAGAAATCATCAATGGAAGGAAATGCATCAAAGGAAAGAGAAGTTAATTATGCCTCTAGTTGAAAAGCATGAAACTTTCTAATCTAACCAAATAGATTTTTTAACTCATCCCATACCTCCTTGGGTGTATTACACTCCTCAATGTGGAAAAGAAAACAACCAGAAACATGCAAAGCTATCATACCCATAGCTTCGTCACACTTGTTTCTATGAGAAAATATTTCATACTCTTATATAAAGGTGGGTTTTTTATCATTCAGTGTGGACCACAATTCCTTAGATTGGAGCAACCTACGCATTTTAATCTTCCAGGTATGATAGTTAAGGGGGTTAAAATTTCAACTGAATCAAGAGTAGCCATGATAGCAATTTGCACCAAAAGAAACCAAAATACACCAAACTGATACAACTAAAACCTCCAAAAATATCAACCAATGCAGCCTCTCGAGATTTAATTTTCCAACATCCAAAAAAAATATAACTCAGGAATTAAAAAAGACTGAATATGTACCTGAATCTCGAAAAAAAATTGTGACAAAAAATTAACCACCTTAAGAGGTCTTTTGTGGTGAGTTCTTGTACCATGAGAGCCAAATGAATGCACCAAGAGCTATCACATTATGCACAAGTCACCACAACACTATGTGCAAGATGGCCTCTTCACAACCTGTGAGGCTTGCTCACAACAACCAAAGGGAGCACAAAGCTATTTAAATAGCTAAAAAATACCCCATGCTGCCAATGTGGGATGATTTTTCTAGCAATCTACTTTCTAGACGATCCCACCTCCACTTCAACCCAGCTTTGAAACCCTAAATATTTATTGCAAATTTTATAAATTTTAAATTTTGATAAATGTTTGTCCACCAAATCCAAAACAAAGAGTTTGCAGGAGAAATGCAAACTCGATCTCCTTTCAACAATTGCGATTTCAAATTTCAACAACCTTTTGCTAGTCCTCCCAACAGGTCGCGGCTTCACATTTATTCTTGAGCTCAAGACAGGGTTTTTATGGCCTTATGAATGAAAAATTTGTTTCACGTTAAAATTTGTTACCAGGCATGAGGCATTGAAATATTTCAGCGCATCTACGCAGTCTCCAACAATGGTTGCTTCATGATTTCCAAAATGATGCCACAAAAATGGTTTGTGGCCTACACCAAAAAACCACTACATGCAACAAGACAAATCACGGGTCTGCAAGGGGAATTCCACCTCAGAGATGCAAGTCGTTCCACAAAAAGACAAATCACGACCTCAAAAATGCAAATCGAGCCTCAAATAGAGGTAACAAAATAGCAAAACAGTCACAAAAATCACACAACTGGGGGATTTTAGATGCCTCTTGAACAAAAAAGAAGGCTTCAATCGCCCCTTTGAACAGCAACCTTGAATCACCCCTCTTCAATAGTAGAAACAGGCCTCTTATAGACTTCTTCGTGCACGCAAACTACCACCAACAATAGGAGATGGATCAAACCAACACCGACAATAGGAGATCGTGCTTTCAATGAAGAGTATTGGCCTTCAACAATAGATTATCAAGCCTCGGATGCATAGAACGTGCCTCTTTTTTGGATCTCCTTGACAGAAACTATCTTGAAGGGTGAGCAAGAGGGGGAGCTCTAATAACGTGTAGGAGATGGCAGCGCCTCTGAGGATCCTCAACTTGTGAAAATAAATCACCCTCACACATACACAAGAGAAGCACAAAGACTATTTTGTCAAATATCCAAGATGATATTCAGAAATTGAGATGCTAAAATACATAGTGTATAGGCATTTTAAAGGCATGAGAAATGAGACGAGTGAAAAACTACCCGATATAGGAAAACTACCTAAGTAATTATCCCTAAGTTAAAAACTTAACACTAACATTTTCACCATTTCAAAACTAGAGAAGAAGACAAGAGATAACATTCAAGCAAGCTACATTTGAAGTCTTGGAGAAGAATTACTTGAGATTGCAAGTCTTCAAGTCTATTTTTAGACTTGATCAAGCTTTATTACATGACTGAAGGTTGAAGTTTATGAAGAGCATGATGGATTATAGGATTGGGAGATGCATTTGGCCACTTTCCTCCACCTAATGACTAGTTTCCTTAGTGATCTCATCTTCAAACTTCACTCTACTTGCAACCTAAAGCAAGTTATCATTGTATTTTCATATTTATTTGGGGTGTTTTGACTTCTCCCTAATTGAATCTTACTACTATAATATAGGAATCACACTCTAATGCATTTGAGTAGGATTTCTTTGCGTTTTGGCTCATAACAACCTTAGACACACATAAGGTTAGGGCTCACACACTTTTTTCTATCATATATTTAGCTTTTGTTGAGGTTTAATTACCAAAACAGGGTTTTGACTAAGGAAAATTCCTATATAGTCACCCAAACAATTTCTTATGTAGATTTATTACAGGTCCAATCTGAAGATAGAGATTTATAGGTACAAGAACAGAAATCATGCAGAGGTTTATAGGATCAAACTTTGAAATTTTGGAA
The DNA here is from genome assembly GCA_007258455.2 of Sequoia sempervirens. Classification (NCBI taxonomy): domain Eukaryota; kingdom Viridiplantae; phylum Streptophyta; class Pinopsida; order Cupressales; family Cupressaceae; genus Sequoia; species Sequoia sempervirens. Next base: position 3,295 of record VDFB02337667.1, read on the forward strand.
AGGTTTACAAAGACCCATTCACCCATGGGTGAATAAGTCCCTCTTGACATGATGAATCCAACTTTTGGCAATAGGGACACATTAGTCTGCACTTTCTAGATTCACTTGCAAATCATTGTTTTTTGTTTTTTTATCTTCGGGATTTTGTATCTATCATATTATATCATATAGTCTAATTAGGGAAATCACTTCAAATCATTTCCAATTCATTCCTAAGAGTCAAAAGGATCAAATCCAAGTCTGATTGACTCACTATGGAGGTTGAAATTCAATCTATGCACCATGTTGATTTGTATCCCAATGAAATCCTAGAAATGTTGGAACATCCTTAGGTTTTGGAAATTAAACTTAAGGAATCCCGACATTTTTTTACATTTCATTTTGGTGAACCTAAAATTTGACATCGTAGCTTTCTGATTTGTTGGTTTTTCAAACCCTAGATCTACGTTCTGCATCTTTCATTTACAGTTTCATATTTCCATCATAATTTTTCATATGCCCTTAGTTGTTGACTTAACTCTCTTCTACTCACTCTAGCCCTGGGAGGAGGTGTAGCTAGTGTGCTTGGGGTAAGTTGTGCAATTGGTACATCCTCCTCATTCTATACAATAATTTCTCTGGATGGTGGAGGAAGTGAATGTACTAGAGGAGGTGGTGGAGAAGAAGAAGATGGAGCAGTTTCTTGGAATGATGGCATTGGTTGTTGATTCTTCAACATTTCATTCACCAATTCCAACTCAGCTAACCTCTACTTGTCCTTATCATAGGCAATCAATAATTCACTATACTTCTTTATTTTTATATCACATTTTTCTTGTAGTGACTCCATAGTTGGCTTAGTAAAATGTGCCACATTTACTGCCATTGTGGCTACCTCCACAGTTGGTGTATCTGGCACTCTCTTTATTATGAGGCTCCCCTCAAATCAGCAATAGGCTCTACAACTTCAAGCTTATTAGTATTGGAGGCCAAGGCCCAAATTTCCAATGTGTCCCATTTTGGACTAAAAGTCAATCCTTACGATGCAATTATGGTGTTTTCATCTATTGCAATTGCTTGTTACTCTTTCCTCCTTACACTCTTAAAAGAAATGGTTGATACTAAGTCCCATTCTAGTAAGAGAATAAGACCACTTTCTCTTACTAGTCTTCTTCCTTCTTCAGGGGTCATCTCCTTCTGTTTTTCTCTCATTTCTGTTAACACCCTTTTAGCAACTTCTCTTGGCAACTCAGGGGACTTTGCCATTTCTTCTTTAATTGTGTTATCATATTCACCCTTCTTGGTTCTCCACACATTCTCTGAATACATCTGTCTTCACAAATGCATCATCAACCATGAAATCAGTGCAAGCTTTCTCTCTAACATCATCTGCATTATCAATTCCAATCAATACTGCTTTAGTTACCTTGCCTTGTGAAGCTGGTAAATCCTCTTCTCTTACAGGTGATGGAATATTTTGCATTATATCATCAGAGGTTATAATAACCTCGTCATATGAATCCATTGGGTAATCAACCAATATTGTAGCCTCAACCCACCTCTTTGGAGATGGCTCCCTAGGGGCGGATCCAAATCAATAACTACTGGTGAAGATGATACTGGAGGTCAAGATGGTGGTGCTTGTTGCACAAGGGATTGAGGTTTGGACTCCTCTGATTGAATAGGAATGTCCATAATTTTCTTTTTTCTAACAATCACCTTCCTCCTTTAAAAGACATATTGTCTCTTTGGTGGTTGGTATGTAGGCCTCTCCTCCAGCATAGGGGCTTTCCCCTTATCTTGTACTTCAACTTGCTCCTTGAGATGTCCTACAACCCTGTCAAAATTATGCAAAATAGGTTCAATTCTCAACATCTCATCCTCAATGTCCATGAAGGTACCTTTGAATTGAGGATCCTTTTCCCTTTTTCCTTTCTCTAATTTAGCAAAGGCCAACCATTTTACTTTCCTCTCCTTTGCCTTCTAAAGATCAAAAACATTTTTGATGGCATCTTTAGGGAAGTTAAAATTGTTCCAAAATCTTCCACCTTTGATTCTTTCTTTTATTGTTGCCATGAAACCTTCTGGATCTTGGTTTCTAGCTCTACAGTTCCTCATCTTTAATGGTGTAAGCTTTGAAAGAATATTCTTCCACCCATCTTTAATCATGACAAAGTTTGAGAACACAGTGTAACTAGGGGAAAAAGTTCCCTTCTTTTGACCTACTAGATGATTGTCCTCAACTTTTCCTAATTGCCACATGACTTCCAGAAAACCAATTCTTGGTGGCACAATTATTGGCAATACATGTGGGGTTGCATGTGAGCCATACACTGATAATTGATGTTCTTTCATAGGGAATGGCATACGCCCAGTTATGGTCTATCTTCAAATCATGTCTCCTTTCCTTGGGCCTCAAGAAGTCGTGTAACGCCTTAGGGATCCTTGGTAAATCCCTCACCAGATACCCTTTCAGCCTAACAGCAAAAAAAATTGTGAAATTGACAAAATTTGAAGTTCTATAGTGCATTTGTATGTGATGAGTCCAACATTGCACAGGTAGGCACTCATTATTTTCACCCTTCAAATCTAGTTGTATATCATGACCAAACTCATTTATTCCTTTTGCCAAAAATATATGACATATTAAATAATACCACCAACACCTCACCCTAGTTTCACCATTCTTGATGGCTATAAGTTCCTTATGGATGGATTCAGACAAGTAACTAGCAAAATCATACTCCTTAATCACCATAGGATTTTGAATGTTGGCAGCCATGTACATGAAAGCCACTGGCATCCTTTGAGGAGGATCAAACCCTATGATTTGGCACAAGGTGTGGTACATGTACTTACAAAACATAAATCAAACATATCAATTTTTAAAGGTTCTTTACCAGCAGTAGTAAGTTTAATTTTGATTCCTCCCTTTCCCTTCACCAAAAACATGGGAAAGATTGTCACCCTATATGTGCTTATGTTCTCATATTCTTTTTTCAATGCCTCCAAGTTGATTCATTTAGTGGCATCAGAGTTTAACTTGAAAATATCAATTATGCCCTCTTGATTCAAATCAATCATCTTAAAACACCATCCAATGATCTCACAACTCTAATATTAGGATCATAGTTTGTAGTTATGGCCCTCAAAAGGTCTACATCTGGGCAAACATTGGGAATTGCTAGTTTCCTCATATCTAAAATCCAACCATTACAACTTGGAATACTAGCATTTTGCTTTCCAAACCAATACTTGAAGAGCTCCCACCCTGGAATTTTCCTAATCTTTGCATCTCTAATGGCATGTGGCTTGTCTATAACCCCTTTATATGCTCTTTGGCCTTAGAATATGAGTTTACCCACATTTTTGTCATTTGTAGAGTCGGGTAAATGGGCTAATAGGTTGTCATATAGGACTCATTTTGGGGCTAAGCCAAAGGCTTGTGCTTTTGGGGGTTTCATTTTATTAATTGAGTAACAAGTTACACAACTAGGGTTTTCTGGAAGGTAACCTAGGTTTTCTTGTAAGGTATCTTAAGTTTTCTCAAGAAAATGCACACAAACTATAGTGAATTCAAAGCAATTCAATAGGAAATTATGAATGAAAAAACCTTAAAAGAAATATAGTAAGTAATTTAGAACACAGAACTATCAAATGCACACAAATTCACATGAAATTGGGTACATAAGGTGCAAATTTTACTTACTGGTGTGCGGACATTGGAAACCCTAGTTCTAAGACGCAAGGAACTCGAAAAATGCTACAATTGATCTTCAGATGCTTAGAAATGCTTTGGTGAATCTAAATTATGCATTAATTTGTGCTTTTATGAAAAAAAGCCATTTAAGTCGATAGGAAAGCATCATATCCGCCATTGTTGTCCCCTCACGCGAACCAAAACGACTCAATCCATTCAATTCCGCAACTTTGAATCTCAACTATCGATCTTGTGATGACTTGGACCGTTGGATGGCTCAAATGGAGTCAATCAAGTTTGAAAAACTTGACCCAATTTGACTACCACATCGAGCCAATGAGAATTAACCATTTGGGAAAGCTCCTGCTTTGTCATCATGGGCCCTACCTTCTTTGGAAAGCTCCAAGAAAGCTGACGTGTCGCTTCCCCGCAATCCCACATGCATCTACTGGAAAGCAAATCAAGGGGTGTGGGACAGCGAGGAGATCAACTAGATCACTCCACATGTCTAGACCTGTGCACTTTTTAAGCACTTATATTGTCGCCCATACTTAGAAGAAAATCATCATATGCCTTAAACTTTGAGGTTTGAATGGTCAAGATTAAAACATCTCTAGCACCACTTAAGCATAGAATGCCACATGTACTCAAATTTATACCATTTAACCTTTAATACATTGTCTTAATATTTTCATAAAATATTTCACTTGCCCAATAGTCTATTGGATGCTCAGGATGATGCAACCTGTCAGCTGCCCACTATCCTGCATCGAACCAAGATCCCCTGTAGCAACCCCCGCGAGATGGCGGGTAACGATTTAGATTGCATCCACATGTGATCATTTGAGCCTTTAGATCATGGACCCAACATACTTTCCTTTTACAAGACCGTCGGGCCCATCATGAAAACTAGACACGCAACACTATCCCGCAATCTTGCATTGCTTTTTCTTTGAATATTTTAATAGCACAGGATGGCAAGGAACCAATGGAAACTGAACACCTATCATGTGTAGGGCCATCCCGAGCCTTCTAAAGAAAATTTATGCATGTGCTTCAAGTTTATAACTTAAAGCAGGGCCATTTGCTAGGTTACCTTAAACTTAGACTTAAAATATTTAAACATAGGACATAAACATAAGGCATAATATATTAAATTTTTCATGACCCACATGACCCAAAGTCTTAACAAAATATTTTGGAGAGGCAATGACCGATAAGACTAGGATAAAAGGGCCGGTTATCAAACGATATCAATGACTTAAGTGATAACTTGACGAATCGGGAACTAGTTGTTGCAAGTCAATGATTAATTAAAAGAAAAGACTAAGGTTTAGCACTGCTAGGGTTTTAGCCCTATAGGTGATCCCTAGTGAATGAAAAAGCCTATATAACCAACGAGAACACAAAATTTTTGAAATGTAACTTCATGGAACCAGGAGAATTTTCAAAGTCCTATCAACTTGCTCTTCTCCTAAGGTGATCAATCACTAGTAAATTCCATAACCCATTCATAAATAATCTTATTTCTACTCTAGCATGATAGAAGTCAAGGAGCATGCTCTAACAACAAAAGCAATCAGCCATATCCTAATGTTGTGCAACTCTCACTAGTAGCATGCAAGTGATGGATGCAAAGGACTACTTGCATGGGTTGGACAATTTTCCCTAGTAGCATGCAAGCAATGGATGCAAGATCCACCCACTTAATAAATTCAACAAGATATGGGGGTAACTTACTAACAAATGTAGGAATCTAATCAAAAGCATTTAGGTGTTTTTTTTTTGTGTGTTTGATGGGCTTTTATACCCTTGTTGATAGTGATCACAAGCATAGATGGAAAACTCGCTGAAAACTCAGTGAGTTTATGAGTAATCGCCAAGTTTTTGACAAGGCAAGTACTCAAAGCATTTACTCGATGGCTCAACTCGCCAATTTTTTGGCGAGTACTCACAAAAAAATAGCAAGTACTTGCCAGAAAATCGGCAAGTCTATGCCAAGTACTCAATTGCAATAGCAAAAAAAGGGGTTGAGTCAAAAACAAACTAGAAAAACCCAAACGCATTTATTTGCTTGCTCTGAAAGTGAAAACACCCCTCCAAACCCCCTGCTAATTGATTACTAGCGTGTTTGCATTGAGAGAATATTTGAATGGATTTTTTTTACAAATTTGAAAGGCAAATTTGAAGCATAGATCAATTTCGTGCTTTTTGTGTTTGCTTTTTTAACATTTTATTTCATTTTGGTTACAAATTCCAACTTCTAGGTTAAAAAAATCATCATATGCTAAAACTAGGTTGTATTTTTACATTTAAATTGCAAAAAAATTGATTCATCACCATTTTTCATGAATTTTTTCTGGTTTTTTTTGCTAGTTTCACTATTTTTGCATACAAAACATTTTTTCATTTTAACACTTTTTTTGAAAAAAGAAATTGTTCAAAATATCTACATTATATTAATTATTATTGATTTAAATTAATTTATATTTATTTAAACTAATTTTACGCTAATTTATAGTGATTTATGTAAAATTTAGGTTTTTTCGTATTACAAAATAATATTTTGTGCTTTCACTTTATGTGTAGGTTGAATACATAATATAATGGCAAATAGAGAAGCTTTTGAATCAGACTATCCATTACAAGCACTCATCCTACTGAAACTAGAGACCTTGCTTGGAAATATGCATATCAAAAACCAATACTTGGGTTAGTTATTTGTATTAAATGTGCAAATTTATATCATGGATGCATAAATCGCCTCAAATACCATCTTGCGAACACTACTCATCATGATGCCAAGCCTTGTGCACACACCACCAAAGAGATAAAAAGAGAGATGAATGCCTTGCTTGCAACTACAAAAGAGAAAAAAATTACAAAATGAGAGGACAAGGGCAACCATAATGACATCCATAGCTGGTGGTCATGGTGCTCAAGTCCAACCAGAATCATATGAGGATACATGTCAAGGCATAGTGGGCTCTCTTCCTAGTCCTCACATTTGAAGCACATCCACCACCACCACTTCATATACTTTATTACAATGCCAACAGCAACATCTACATCTTTATGCATGCCACATAGTATTTTTATGCTCAAAAACACACCTAGAGAGTGCAACCATCATTAGAAGCTACAAGGTGGAACGAGGTGCAGGAATATGCAAATATGTAATGTGTGGCTTTTGGTTACTTCAACAACATTCCTTTCAATGTGGCGAGTAGTCCTTATTAAGAGAATTTGGTAACTGCATTGACAATTGCGAGAAAAAGGTACAAGGTGCCTTCTTGCAGAGACTTGCGGGAAGGTTAGTAAATTTTAATTTTTTATGCTAATTTATACTTATAGTAATTTATGTTGAATTTTAGGATAAATTTATGTCCATTAATTTATGTTGAATTTATGTCTTTTTTTGTTTAAAAATTAAATTTTGTACTTTCACTTTGTACTTGTAGGTTGCTCACCAATGCAACTAAAAGGGCACTTGCCTAATAGTGGAAGAACAAAAGAAGGAATGGAAAAAATACTTCAAATGGGTGGACGGTTGGGAAAAACTACACCATTATCAATTTTTTGATAGCTTCAAAATGGTGAATTTAAAAAAAAAAAAAATTGTGATGCTTCCAAAAAAAAAATGTTGAAACAATGTGTCTAATGTTGGAGGAAATTGTCATGGAGGTGAACATAAAAATGTGGTGCAAATCATAGCTAATAATGCAGTAGCATATGTGGCAGCTAGAAGATTGCTCCAAGACAAAGACTTTTTTTGCACACCTTGTGCAACACATTGCCTTGACCTTCTTTGGAGGACCTAGGAAAACTTGATTGGGTGGCACCAATTGTAGATGATGCAAGAAGAATCACAAAATTTATCTACAACCACCCATGGGTTCTTCATTTGATGAGAGATCACATGCAAGGGAAAGAGTTTGTAAGATCAGGGTCACAAGGTTTGCAACGATTTTCTTGGTTCTTTGATTGATTTGAAACATTGTTTTGTGAGTCAAGCATGGCTAGAGTCGTCTCATTTGAAAAAGCCTAAAAGAGAGAGGGTTGCAAGCATAGTCTTTGATAACCTTTTTGCACAAAGAGATACAAAGATTGTGAAAGTACCCTCTAAACTTTGAATTTAAATTCAAAATTGAATATTTTATCTTTTAACTTAATTCTTTCATTATAAATTTGTATCTTCAATCTTTTTGTACTTGTAAATTGTAGATGGCAGAGCCCTTGGTTAGAGTTCTCTATTAGGTAGATGGAGATCAAAACCCAATGGGATATATTTATGAGACCATGGAAAGGGCAAATGAGTCTATCAAAAATTATTAGAAGGGGAACAACCTCAAATTTGGTCCCAAATGGGAGATCATTGATAGGAGGTGGAACAATCAACTCCACCAACCCATCCATGCAACAGGGTACTTCCTAAACCCTTGTTTTTTTATATTTAGACACCTTCTCAAATCCTAATGGAGAGATTATGGAAGGTCTCACCGCATGCATTCAAAGGATGACACCCCAGGTTGAGGTGAGAGACCTCGTTATCAAAGAATTGGAAAGTTGCAGGGGTAGAAGGGGTAGACTCTTTTCTTCAGAGCTATCTCTTCGAGGATGTACCACTCAATCACTAGGAATAAAATTTGGGGTCTTTATTTGGCATGCATCTTACAAGTTACAAATTTTGATTAGACTGTTGATAATTTGATAAAATATTTTTTACTTTGCTTTCTAACTCTTGAATATTTTATTTTGTAGTCTTGGTGGACAAATTGGGGTGAAAATACTCTCCAAAGACTTGCCCACCAAATTCTATGCCAACCTTGTATTGCATTCAACTGAACGCAATTGGAGCTTGTTTGAGGTCATCCACATGAAGAAGAGGAACAAATTATCCCAAAACTCCTCAATGACCTTGTCTTTGTGCAATACAACATTTGGCTGCGCACAAGAAGGGTAGAAGACAAAGCAAAGGATCCCATTGATTTGGATGAGATATATCCTTATAGTGATTGGACAGGACGGGATGAGCAACCTCCATTGTTTACCAAGGATGAGATTTTGGATTTTGAGAGATGAGCATTGGAGGATGTGGGATTGGGTGTAGTTAGAGATGTGGGGTTCGATGACATTGATGAGGTCGAGGAGTCATTGTCATCTACCATTAGGATGGAGGTTGAGCCACTACCTTCCATGCTAATCGAGGAACCACAACAAACTTTTAGGACTAGGACCTCTACCTCTCCCCTAGTTTTCATTAGATTAGGGAAGAGGAAGATGTAAAATGTTGTATTTACTTTTAGTTTATCAATTTGCTATTTTCGTTTTGCCAACTATCTATTGTATCAAGCTATCAACAATCAATATTCTACATGAGGATACAATTTTGTACTTAATTTGAATTCAAATCAATCAAATTTAATAGGAAACACTTTTGTACTCATTTATGGACTCATTAGATGCATCTCGTCAATGAATTTTGCAAAAAAAAAAAAAAAAAGTTTCTAAAGTAGTTTTAACAATTTTTTAAGTTGTCAAGTTTTTGCCAAGTCGTGTTTTTGCCAAGTTGAGTTTTTGCCAAGTCGAGTTTTTGTCGAGTCTGAGTTTTCCAACTACGATCACAAGTATTATGGGATGCTTGCTCATCATCACAACTAGTAATGAAACAAAAAAGGGATGGCCCCACAATGTCACTAGTTTTCCTTTTCTTTGTTTTCACATCTCCATTAAAGGTTCAAATGTTAAGTGAACTAGATAATAGGAAGCTAATGGAAGCAAGAACACCTCATCCACTCCCTGTGCATAGTTTGATTAATATATGCATACAAGATAGATAAGTGGAGAATAATAATGAAAGTCCGGATATTATCTAGGTTTTGTCCACCATAGGAATAATAATGGCACTTTAAAAACCTCACCCTAAAATAAACCCAAAAGTGCACTTGGATGGGGAGGATAGACCTTGAATATCTACGTGGTCAAGGTCATATTGCACCCTAGCACCCAAACTGCACACTTATTAGAAGAAATGTACTAGCTCCAATGATCAATCACATTCGAGGTATATTTTGTTTAGTTGCCGATATTAATCTTTGGTACGTATTCTAAATACTTATCCTATGAAATTAATGTTACTCAAAAGTTCATATGCTCTTAGAAGTTTTGGGAAAATGGTTTGATCTAATAGTGTTTGCGTTATCTCCATTAACTGACTTGTAATGAAATTATGTTCATTATGAATATACTGTTTCCTAGACACATTTTCATGTAACATTTATAGTTTAAACATTTGAATATTAATGAGTCCTACTATGTATGTTCGTTGGTGGAATGGTAGTAGAGAATTATACATATTTGATGTAGAACAAATTGTTGCAACCTATGATTAAAAACTGTTTAAAAAAATAATTCACTTGTTAAATCTACAATATTCTGACATATGAAGTGGGTTCCCAACATCAAAGGACATAAAGCAGGGCCCTGCCTGAGAGATAATGGCGCATAAACTTCTTTCAGTATTTTATCCATTTTGAAAATAAGATTCACAAGTCTCTAATCAATATTCATGCCTTACAATTTGTAAGGCCTGTTATTTTACAGGCCTACCATATAACCAAAGCACAGTTAAGTGTTCATGGTGGAAAACATTCTGAGCTTTAAAAGGAATTCTCTATTCTTATCTCAATTATTTAGCTTTAACAATAGAAATCAGTTAAGAAAGAAAATCCGTCACTCATCAGATGATGAAAGGCACTAGAGCCTTTCGGTGAGAAGGAAAGCCCTCAAATTTTTTCACATACCACTCTCTGGTCGATAAGCTCCGGCCCAACAGATATAAAAACACAAAGCTAAACAGACAGAAACCAAAAGCTGTCTGGGAGATGAAGGCAATTCCTAAAAAGCCAGTAATCTCGAAAAGGTAATGTGGACATACCACAAAATCAAACAACCCTCCTTTAGGAAGCATGTATCCCTTCTCGCCCTTCTTTCTAAGCCTCCTCAACAAATAATGATGATACAGGTTTCCATTTATACCCAACACAAACAAGACCAATCCTAGCGGCATCAAATTCACGGATGGTGATGGTAAGCCCTCAGATATTTGCATTGCGTAAAGAAGATTGGCAGCACTAAAACTGTAGAGAAAGGATACACTGATAGCGGTGCTCACAGTAATTCCTCCAGAGTATTGATGAATAAACAGGACCTGGACAGAACCAGAAAGAAATTATATTAATATTCTCCAGTAACCAAAATCAGACAATGAAACTGAGCAATGCACTCAATGGTTTCTAGTCTGCTACTAAAACACAATATCTAAAATTCTATCTCTAATTAATACCAAACTCAGAGGAACCAACCCAAGGCAATTGAACCAGTGTTGCTAATTCAAGGTTGTAGTTCCTCTAAAAATTGAACAGTAGATAAGAGACCATATGCTCTAGAGTAATAACAAAGCAGCCTTTCGTATCAACGCCAGGGGAGCTATTCCAGGGAGATTTTCTACCATTTTGAGCTGATGAGGTTCAGAGCTTAACTCACCATACTGCCACTCTGTTCACAGTATCTAGTAGGAGGATACACATCACTCACAGGGGAGAGATCTCATGACACGGGGAGTACTCCAAGTTGCTCTAGAGATGGTCCAAGCCCTGTGAACAATGAAGGCCCAATACTTACACCTCTACTCACCCATCAAAAGGATTTGCCTTGGATATGGGCTAATTCAAAGCGGCTACAACTAAATACTGTAGCTCTAGAACCTAAAGATACAAATAGCAATGTGAAGACAGAAACTATTCCAAGCCAATGAGTTAGAAGGTTGCCAATATACTTAAACTTGGTAGATCTATTTTAAGATATAAAATATAATAATTATAAGGTTACATAAGAACACAGAATTAATATTAACCGCCAGAGTAGCTAATTCAAAGTTGCTAACCTAGTTCCTGGACAGACTAATACAAACTTGGTAGATCTATTTTAAGATATAAAATATAATAATTATATGGTTACATAAGAACACAGAATTAATATTAACCGCCAGAGTAGCTAATTCAAAGTTGCTAACCTAGTTCCTGGACAGACTAATACAAAGGAGTTCTCAAATGCTTAATTTATAGCACCCCGAGGAACATGATTCAAATAGCCATGCAGACAGTTTAAAGGAATCAAGGAATCAACCCTCTAAACAGAGAAATTATTGCTTCCAAATAAATGTCCGCTAGATATCACAAACTAAACAGGATAAGTACCGTGCCCAATTGAAGGCTGTCCTCATCTACTGCTTCGAAAGAAAAAACAAATAAAACCTGTGCTAAGTATTCTATCCTAAATAGGTAAAGTTTAAACCATTGTCGAATACTATTATAGAAATCTATGTACCCAAAACGTCTCTTCAATGTAGGATTTTGTATTGGTTACAAAATTTGTATATCACAGCCTAAAATTTATAGACGGATCGGTTATCAAGTGGGTCAGTAAGTAATTCCAATAGTTATAGCTGTCTAATAGCATAAGGATTCTTTTAGGTTTGACTTAAGTTATATTAGGAGTCTCAACCATTTGTTTGAAGGGGGTGTTGGAAATTGAGCCTCACTTGACTCAAAGATGGATTGATCATAAATGAGGTTGATAGTTGGATGTGGATCAGCTAGGTGTTGAAGCTAGGCCCACCCATTTGCTATTAGAATGTCTTGGTGTATGAACCACCAGTCCTTTGATGACTACTCCATCTATGGTTCCGTGAGGCTAATTTTTCAACACCCCACCTTGAGACACATTGCAAGTGTTAGGAGCTTAACCCAAAACCATTCATTTGCTACTGGAATGTTCTACCACACCGGCCCATTGACCACTCCATTTATAGTTCCATGAGGTTAAGTTTTCAAAACCCTCCCTTGAGACACATTGTAAGTGCTAAGATCTTAACCCAAAACCATTAATTTGCTACTAAAACGCTCTACCACTAAATTACTAAATTACTGACCTCCTTTAAGATCAATCCATCTTTAATTAGAGTAAAACTTGATTTTTAAATACCATTTTATCTAGAATATTAAATACACCTTCCCTAAATCCATTCCTAATATGCAAGACCTTAAGTGTAAAATTAACAAAACCCATAAATCTCTTACCAGGAAAAGATTGCAAATAAAATAAACTAAAAACGACGTGCAATATACGCATACCTCCAATACCCTCTTGAGAAAATGCAGAGCGACTGCAACTGCTAAGATGATAAATCTAAGCCCTGCATCCTGATGTAGCTGCAGACTAATCGAGATCTGCAGTAAACCCAATTTTTCAAGCAAAATACTGGCATTTACCCAGTACAATTTGCAAAAAAGAAAAAACACGGCGATCAGAAAGGATGGTAGATAGAAAATAAGCATTCCTGTTCTGCTGGATAACTGAGCCCTTGAGAAAGACCCTTGATTAAATTTCGAATACTTGAGATGAATGCCCTTAAGTTCCATGAATCCCATCACTATGCCTGATATTATAACAGCTTTTTCTAATAGCTGGATGTAGAGAGAAGGAGTTTTCTCGAATAGAAACAGAGAGGCCATCGCCAGAGAATAGAAGGTAAGAACTTTCAGTCTCGTTTAATTGTTTACTCGGCCTAAATAAGAACGACAATCTGCAAAGCACTACACGGTCAAATTGTATTAATGGAAAAGGTCGCAGATGGCACTGTGATATGATCGAAACCCTACCAACTGCCCAACTTCGTCATTATTATGATGCTACTGCTCAATTATTTTGCAGCCCTGTATCCACTTCGTTCAAGATTTGTCGACTGCGGGTTTTCCAATGTCTTTTTTATCTTTCCAAGAATTTTAAGGATGTATTTATAATAATAAGGAATATTTGTTGTGTCCCCTAACTGTGCCCTGCGGGTTTCCCATGTCTTCCCAAGAATTTTAAATATATAATTATAACATTTGGTAGGGATATTTAGTATGTCATCTAGTCAATCAATAGATTTTATATCTCAATAAAAAAATAATTAATATTGGAGGGAGAATTAAAAAAGATTCTATCTTATATTCTTAGCGCTTAGAATCAATAGAATTAGTCAATAGATTTTATTCTTTCTTATTCCAATAAAAATATAGTCAATATTGGAGGGAGAAGCAACCAAAAACCAAAAAAGATTCTATCTTACATTCTTAGTGCCTCTAACCAATAGAATTAATCAATAGATTTTGTTCTTTCTTATCTCAATAAAAAAATAATCAATATTGGAGGGAGAAGCAACCAAAAAAGATTCTTACATTCTTAGTGCCTATAATCAATAGCATTAATCGATAAATTTTATTCTTTCTTATCCCTATAAAAAAAATAATCAACATTGGAGGGAAAAGCAACCAAAAAAAAATCTATCTTACATTTTTAGTGCCTATAACCAATATAATTAATCAATAGATTTTATTCTTTCTTATCCCAATAAAAAAATAATCAATATTGAAGGGAGAATCAACCAAAAAAGATTTTATCTTACATTCTTAGTGCCTATAACCAATAGAATTAATCAATAGATTTTATTCTTTCTTATCCCAATAAAAATATAGTCAATATTGGAGGGAGAAGCAACCAAAAAATATTTTATCTTGCATTCTTAGTGCCTCTAACCAATAGAATTAAACAATAGATTTTGTTCTTTCTTATCCCAATTAAAAAAAAATCAATATTGGAGGGAGAAGCAACCAAAAAAGATTCTATCTTACATTCTTAGTTCCTATAACCAATAGAATTAATCAATAAATTTTATTCTTTCTTATCCCTATAAAAAAAAATAATCAACATTGAAGGGAGAAACAACCAAAAAAAATTATATCTTACATTCTTAGTGCTTGTAACCAATAGAATTAGGGGAAACGTACTAGTAGTCGATAGGGCTAACTCCGTGCATTCGTGTAGAGTGCAAAATAGGCCCGATTTCAAAAAAAAAATTGGACTTCTTCATAACCGAGTTGTGACCTTAAAAAGAAAATTTTGGCTTCTAGGTATTTCAAACACATCTTGTGGAAATCGTAAAACGAAAGGTGGTCAAAAAGGGGGTTTTTTTTACCTTCGTCCCGTACATCTTCACTATTTCACCTATACCCTTTCATTACAAATCCAAAACAAAATTAAAAAATTGCCTATTACCCATTATCATTTCACCTATTTCAAGTTACGTTTGTATGCGGGCCCCATCAAAATATCACGTGGGTCTGCTAGGAGGTGGCCCCTTTACCATCAACCTCATCACATTAAAATGTTCTCCACGTGCCCCATATTCCTCCATCAAACCGCACATATGAGTTAACCACGTACCCCTTAAGCCTTCATCAAACCACGCGTACATGTTAACTTAACCGCGAGTTGTTGGGCAGCTTTAAGCCCTAAAGTCTTCATCTCCCACGATTTCCTTCCACAATGTTCCTCGCTGCATCCTCTCTCCTGCCACCAACTTTGGCTCTACGACCACGGCGACGACCTTTGACTATAGGTAACGTCCCCACCTCTCTTCACCTGCAAGATTGCTTGTTTAACAGTGGAATTTTGTTGGCTTCGACGGTGTTTGACTGCATTTTGGCGTCTTTAAAAATCATTTTTGTGTATGGCATGAAGGGTTTGACTGTAATCATTTATATTTACATGTGACTGCCGCTTGGTAGAAAAATGAAAAATCATTTATGTGTATGGCATGAAGGGTTTGACTATAATCATTTATATTTACATGTGACTGCTGACTAGTAAAAAAATGAAAAATCATTTCTGTGTATGGCATGAAGGGTTTGACTGTAATCATTTATATTTACATGTGACTGCCAACTGGTAGAAAAATGAACCCTCGTGAATTATTTTATCTACGTCATCGACTTTTTGACTGCTATGCCTTTTTTTGACATTATTCTATGAAGTAATCACATGTAATGTGATTTAAACAGGACATTGATGGAATTTTGACCAAGTATCATTATGAAATTTATTGGGTATATAATAAGATACTTATTCTTCAAAGATTTTTTCATTTAATCTTATATGGAGCTACATAAAACATCTCCACCGCTCTTCACCTACAAGATTGCTTGTTTAACAGTGGAATTTTGTTGGGTTCGACAGTGTTTGAGTGCATTTTGGCATTTTTAAAACTCATTTTTGTGTATGCCATTAAGGGTTTGACTGTAATCATTTATATTTACATGTGACTGCTGACTGGTAGACAAGTGAACCCTCATGAATTATTATATTAAATTTAAACATTTAATCAAAACCCAAGTGAGTGCTACCAATTAATTTATATGGAGCTGCAGAAAACGTCTCCACGACTCTTCACCTACAAGATTGCTTTTTCAACAGTGGTTTTTTTGGGCGTCATCAATGTTTGAGCAGATTTCTGTTGACATTATTCTAAAATCCCCTCTCGCCAGTATGGAACCTCTCGACTTTCCTTAGACTGCTTGTTTGTCCCTTCTCCAAATCGTTTATCTTCCCAAAATTTGCATAGGACTCCATGTCAATGTCTTAAATCTTCTAATTTGGGCAAGCAATGGTCACGTAATGGTATGCTACTCTCGTCTCCAAGTACATCTCTCCAAGATTGCCTATCTTAGTCTCCTTTTGACCCTTTCATTAATTGCATATTTTTTCCCATCCTTCCTCGATCCCACTATAGAAGTGATAATGATGAGAAATCATTACGCCTCATGGCTTGAGGTTTTGATTTAAGGCTTGCTAATACCATTCCATAAAATCATGACTCACAAACCCCATCATCCACAATATGAACCACTTCAAATGATGATTCTCCTTTGGTAGCACTCACTTGGGTTTTGATTAAATCTAGTCTAATTTGGTTGATTGGTAGACATCATATTACTTGTGCCTCACTTACACAGTTACATTGCAACATCAGAACAGTCCACTTTATCCAAATATTTGTTTCTAATTTCATTTTGGATGGACAACAATGACTCAGAGATCTAAACCCATGAATAGGATGAAAGGAACCTTATTCATATCCTAAAATTTTACACTACAAATAAATAGTATTGTAAAATTCAACAGTGCACTAGAAAATCATTAAACAAGGATCATATTTCAATTCACATATGCTCTACCACTAACTCATGAATTCCTCCAAACACCTTCCAAGACACACATCACATAACCCATCAATGATAGAATACTAATAGTTTAAAATAAATAAAGACATAATGGAAGCCACAAATAGCAACATTGAGTGGAATAAAAATCTTCTAAATCCACAACACCAACATCAAAATACTTATGTTCAAAGGACCTTGAAGATCTTGGTGCCTCTTTTAACCTCTACTTATCAACATTATCACCACAGGAAAAACCTTATTTACATATCACATTAAACCCTCCAGTTTTGATCATATCTCACTGTTGATAACCGCTCCAGCTACTATATAAATGTAGTTAAATTTAGTCCATAACTGCAATTTTGTTCTATTTGTTGAAATACAGCACAAGTTGTGAATTGTCCCCAAGTCTAAAGCTTATAATTTAGGGGTTGTACTCTATCTGTTTGGATTTCACAAACTCAACTTTCTGGCCTCTTTTGTTAGTGAGATGTTATCCTTTTCAACATATAATCCAGAGACAATCATCATTGCAACAAAGCACCATACATATCCTATCTTTTCCCAAGCAACTTTAGTCTTTGGCCAATATCCAAAGCTATTAGGTTCTTCTAACTTTCATTATTGTTGTTGGTAAATAAAGGATCTTGTTTTAGCTTATATCCAAGTATGAAATAAACATTCGTTCTCCTCTAAGCTCAAGGAGGTTGCATAAGGATTTTCCCCCATAGGTGCTTTCTCTTTATTCAATGCAGACTTTTTTTGTACCTTCCTTCCAAACCTTAGAATTATACAATCATGGCAACATGAATTACTATGTATATTACCAAACTCAATTTACAAAAAGACAAATACTGATCAAAACATATTCCCGATCAAACTCTTCTTAAGGTTTTGGATAAAGTATGTTAACCTGTTTTGAGTCTTCACATTGACAATAGCTTCTTATACGATCATCCATGATTCTATTTTCGTGATATTTTATAAGCATAATGAGCAAAAACATCCTTATGGCATACATGGTATTCTTTAATGGAGAGCAAATTTTGATCTTTTTGATGCATAATTGTATTTTTCTATTTGTAGTTACGAACTTAAAAGCAGTATTAACTTAATATATGATATAGATATATATCTATCGAAGACTATATATATATATATATATATATATGTATGTATGTATGTATGTATGTATGTATGTATGTATATGTATATATATATATATATATATATATAGCATATCTATAATATGTATGTAATAATGTATGTATGTGTATGTACAATAATGTGTATGTATGTATGTGTATGTATGTGTATGTATATATATATGTATAATCTTATATGGATAATAAAGGTGAAAATGACATGGACCTTAACATATGTAATTTGATGGGTGGTATATATCTATATAAGACTATACATATGTAATCTAATATATATATATATATATATATATATATATATATATATATATATATATGTATGTATGTATATATATATTAATGATATATATATATATAGATTTGATATATATATGTAATGTATAATCTTATATGGATAATCAATGGTGAAATGGGGATGAAAATTACAGAGGATGAAGACTTTAGGGCTTAAAGCTGCCCAACAACTTGCGGTTAAGTTAACACGTATGCGTGGTTTGATGAAGGCTTAAGGGGTATGTGGTTAACTCATATACATGGTTTGATGAAGGAATATGGGGCACGTGGAGAACATTTTAATGTGATGAGGTTGATGGTAAAGGGACCACCTCCTAACGGACCCACGTGATATTTTGATGGGGCCCGCATACAAACGTAACTTGAAATATGTGAAATGATAATTGGTAATAGGCAATTTTTTATCCAACACACCATTGTTTGGCAGGAAAATACAAATGTGAAAGTCAATCGCCACAATTCAATGCATTCAATATACTCATTCTAATGATTTTATAAGAGGCAATTTCCAGTGTCATTTTCACTACGAATTTGCATATGCTTTCACAGCATATCCTCTACAAAACTCAGGCATAGATGGCCACTGCAAAATGAAATGACAGATTGTTTCCCATAGAAAATTTAAATTTGAAATTCACCCACCACAATTCAATGCATTCAATTTACCCATTTGAATGTTTTTTTAAGAGGGAATTCCATGCTCATTTTCATTACGAATTCCCCCCTGCTTTCACTGAATATCCTCTACAGACTTCAAAGCTTACCAAGGAAACTTCTGCAGATTCCTCTTAAAAGGGAGCTTATTCATGTTGGTACACCCAGAATAAGTAAATTCATGTTTTTATTTATCAGTATACCGGATTTACATTTATGTTGTATGTTTCATTGTTCAATATACTCTTTTATATTTATGTACTCAGTGTCTACATTATTTTCAGCGATACATTATTTTCCACTTATTTTATGAGTTTCAATAATTAGATTACATATTTGTATATACATTTACATATACATGTACATGTATATGTATATACAAATATATATACACATGTATATGCATATGTATGTATGAATGTATATGTATATACATAGACATGTATATTTATATAGATATACATATATTTATTGAAAGTCGTGGCACGAAGTATTTGTACAATACACATTGTCAAATAAATTCGTGCAACGGTTGTCACTAAATATATGTATATTTATATAGATGTACATGTATATGCATATAGATATACATGTATACATATACATATATATGTATATATATGTCCATTCTATTGCACTCTGCCATATATGGTGCCATCATATGTAATACACACTATTATTTTCAGCTTCATACCAAGGATCAAAACATTGTGGATTTTAATGCTCCAATCAAAACTCTTATTGTTGTGCATGCAATATTGTAAGGATGATTTGATGTGGGAATGTTACGAGTACTGATTACTACCCCCATTTATTACAATTATTTTGTAGGCAAGCAGGAGCATGGAGAGGTGAATCAAGCATGTGGATTAAGAGCATACCAATAAAGTTGTGTTTGTTAACACAACAAACTCTATAGGGACATTTTGCTCTGAATGCTTCATGATATGTTTACATTTTCTGGTATACACATGTTCATAAATAAATACTTTTCTTATCAGATGCTTATTTCATTGGAGGAATATATTTATTGGCATTGGTCTCTTAATGGCAGGAATGCGAGGACTTATCCGCAATCAACAAAAGACATTCAATGTTAATGACAGGTAAAGTCTATGACTTTACTTTGGTAATGACCTAGTAATACTGAAAAATGTGTCTTTTTATATATATGGCTGAAAGTTAGATGAAATGAGCAATAGTATACAGTAATTATGAGATTAGTTAGTATTAGATTAATTATATGTCTGTATGTATACACACACACACACACACACACACACACACACATATATATAAATATATTGATAGGTATATATGTACATACATATATATGGTTATGCATATATGTATGTACATATATAGCTATATATATATGTGTGTGTGTGTGTGTCTATGTGTATATATATAATTAACATGTAGTTCCATTAATTTTTGATACAGATAATTGATAAGAGTATATCATTGTCTTCATATGCCTTCATCAAACCACACATATGGGTTTACCTAACAAAGTTTTGTGATTATTTTTTATTGACAAAGACTGAAACATAGTGTAATTAGTGAGAACACAAAAAATAGAAGGTTGAAACCATCATCAAACATATAAGGCATACAAATCTAAGGTTCCAATAACAAACAACAACAGCATTAGGACATTTTATAATCATATCATAGTTATATTTTGAATCAAACTGCAATAATTGATTGGGTGATGCGAGAGAAAAACATGGCTCAAACATACTTGAAACATAATTACATCAGCATTATCACATCTTATAATCACATCTTATAATCACATCACAGTTATAACTTTAAGAGATAAACATATCTAATTTGCAAACCAGATCACCAAAATATACTGCTACATCGATCAAAAAACAAAATTGAATATGGACATCATCAACTGTCCATATTTCTAGGAAAAGGTGGCGACGTGATATATCCGCCAGTAGCTGAGTCAGGTCCACTTGTAGGAGGTGATACTTGGTTAATACCTCCTTGAAGGCATGTTGCTATTTGAGCAAGTAATGTCTGGCTTGTATCAGCAGTCAATCCCATTTGTTGTGAGCCACTCCCAACCTACATATTGTTGATGGCTGTAAAGGCTAGTGTCAAAATGCTCATCATATCAAGCAGGATAGGATGATGGGTGGGTATATGATCCCCCACTGTAGACTTACGTTTTCTCTTCTCTACTTCTTTTGCTTTCTTTTCTGCTTCCTTTTGTAGACGTTCAGCCTTGGCCTACTCCTGTCTAATGGCTTTCTCTTGCATTCTTATCATTTTCTGCTCATCTTCTATCACTTTCCTTGCTTGCTTCTTAGCCCTTGCTGCTTCCTTTATAATTGCTTATGCTTCACGGTCTGCCTTTCTCTGCAACATCTGCTCCTTCTTACGTTGCTGCAACTCCTCTTGCATTTTCTTCTTTGCCTCTTGTTCGCTGAACAATTCGATGAAGGCGTCAAATGTTAGTATTTGGGACTGCCTACTAAGGTGAAGCACTCCCGAATGACCTCTATGTGATGTTCCTTGCACCCTCTGCACTAGAAGTTTCAAGAATTTGTTGATTGGTCTTGTTGTTTGTGATCCATCATGTGGGGTGCATGGCACAAACTCAGCTTCTTCCTCACTAATAGCATTGTCATCTTCACTTTGACCATCACTATGCTCTTGCCAATTCCTTGCATTAGTGAAGTAATGTATTACTTCAGCTGGATCAACGTGTGGTGGGGAAGGCATAAAGAGGCTGACTTCTTCCTCAGTTGGATTTATTTGCACTCCAAGGTTTGTGGCTACTTCATACATCCATTTCGGTTGGCTAACTTGAGTTGGAAAACTCAGGCCTGCTGATGTAGTGGTTGTATCTTCAGTGCAGGGTGCAATAATTGGTTGAACTTCTAGTTGGAAATCTGCAAAAATTTGTTGGATTTCTAGTTGAATGTGTGTTGTAGCTTCATCACCCCCATTACATTCTACTGCAACATCACTTGCCACTTCCCTTGCATCATATTCCCTCACAAAACCATCTATTACATCCTCATTGTAACCAAGAAGACGCAAGCATGTCTCTTCTGCCATAACATCGTCTTCAGTTTCTATTGTGACTGGTTCATCTTCTGTTCTAGGAGTTGCAACATCATCTTCAACAACATAGCCCTCACTTGGGCACATGTCGTTGTCAAGGGCTGACCGATTAAGAGGCCATATTCATGTTCTGTGGAACCCACTAACAATGTTGCTTGGTTTCAAGGCTTTTCTGAAAGCTTGGCTTGCAAGACTTGCGAACTCTTCACGTCCAATATCATATGCGAGTTTGCAGCTTGCCAAATAGTTCTTTCCTCTTTGAAATATGCCTTGAATGGAGAAAAAACGTTGACATCCAATGGTTGCAGCTTGTGACTGGTATGAGCAGGCAGTGTTAGCAGGTCTATTCCTAATTTTTGTGATTGTTCAATGGTCTTGAAAGCCATGTGGCTGCCATGACCATCAAAAATGAGAGGGGCCCTGTTTGTCAGTGAAACCCCACCGAGGATATTAGCTACAAAATGGTCTAACCATTTGAGAAATAGTTCCTTTGTCATCCACGCATATTCTTGGACTTCCATCAATGCCCCTTCCTCGCAATTAAAGATATAGTTCTGCATGTGCCTCTTTGATTTAAACAAGTAGAACCCAGGAATGCTTATCCTAGCTGCACTTACACAAGCCAGCATTGTGATCCACTCTCTACTTTTTGAAACCAAATGTGGTACACATTTTGTACCCAATTTGGCAATAACTCTCATGCCACAGTTCCTACCAGCCTGAATACTAGTCTCATCGCAATTCCATATTCGACTTGCTCCATAGTGGTTAAGTTTGATTAGGTTCTCGAGGTTGTCGTAGAATGCTTGCACGACAGAAGGATGAACCATAATCACTCTGTCACTTTCCACTCCTTCAGTTGTTCTGATTGTCAAATCTGGGTGCCTTCTTCGAAATCCTACCCACCATGACCTCCTGGGGACCCCATTTGTGAAAGGATTGGGTCGACTTGCTATTATTTGGGAAACGGTGGCTTGTAGTTGATTTACTTGCAGTCTGTGGCCCAATCTTGCCATGTCCTTGCACCATTGGACAACTTCAGTCTCCTCCTCTTCAGTTAAAATTGTACGTGGACCCCTCCTCTTTGTGGTGGTTTGTCCTAACAACCACGCCCTCAAACTGCTAGGTGGCATACCCCACTTGATTGTTGTTGCCCTAATTGACATGTTGTGTTCTTCAACACTCTTAACTGCTCCTTCCATATCAACATATGTTCACTGCCTAATGGGTACAGGTGAGGGCAGTTGCATAGCAGGTTGAACATTTGGCTAAACAGGAGGTTCGGCTTCTATTGTGTTGGTGGCTTCATTTGCAGAGTTCGGAACATCTTGTGGGTTGGGATTTGCATGAACTTCCTCATCAGGCTATGTTTCAACGAAGTGCACCCCACGAGTTACTCTAATTGCACATTTTCCTCTTCCTACAACCCTTGTAGTCCTTCTAGCAGTGCCATAATTTTCCAGTTAACCTGCACAGACAGTAAAAATTGAATAACTTGTTAGTGCAGCAAAGAATAACATGAGATTAGTTCATAGAATAATGTCAACATAAATCATAGCGCTCAAACATTAACGACACCCAAAAAAACCCACTGTTGAAAAAGCAATCTTGCAGGTGAAGAGAGGTGGAGACTTAGTAATCAAGATTTCTGGATAAAATTGTGTGCAATTTTTCTTCATCAACGTTTCAGATCATACTCCATGATCCAAAACGTTGATGAAGAAAAAATTACCTACTGACCCTAACCTAGAAATCTGATAAAAATCGTGTTGAAAATCAAATCGATTTTTCTTCATCAACGTTTGAGATCATGCTCCATGATCCAGCGTTGATGAAGAAAAAATTACATAAAATCTTTGAAGATTAAGTATCTTATTATATACCCAATAAATTTCATGATGATAATTGGTCAAAATTCCATCAATGTTCTATTTAAATCAGATTACATGTGATTACTTCATAGTATAATGTCAATAAAAGGCATAGTAGTCAAAAAGTCGATGCCATAGACAGAATAAGACAAAGTAATTCACGACAGAATAAGTCAGAATAAGACAGTCAAATCCTTCATGCCATACATAGAAATGATTTTTAAAGATTCCAAAATGCAATCAAACACCATCGAACCCAACAAAAATCCACTATTGAACAAACAATCTTGCAGGTGAGAGAGGTGGATCAAATTTGTACTGGTCACATGTAAACTCTACACGGCTTGATATGAGGAATCAGTACATGGCATGACTATATGACTATATGACTATATATATATATATATATGTATGTATATATGTATGTATATATGTCTACAGTCTGATAAGAATATGACAAAATAAGACAAAATAATTCACGAGGGATCATTTTTCTACCAGTCGGCAGTCACATGTAAATATAAATGATTACAGTCAAACCCTTCATGCCATACACAGAAATGATTTTTAAAGATGCCAAAATGCAATCAAACACCAGATTCTTACCAGATTTATATATATATATATCTATACAATCTGCTATGATGAAACCCTACACATTCTTATTAGATTATATATATATATATATACAATCTGCTATGATGATACCGTACACATTCTTATCAGATTATATATATATATACAATCTGCTATGATGAAACCCTACACATTCTTATCAGATTATATATATATAATCTGCTATGATGATACCGTACACATTCTTATCAGATTATATATATATTTATATATATATACAATCTGCTATAATGAAACCCTACACATTATTAAAGACGGATTTAGAATATAACTGTGATATGATTAAAAAATGGGTTATGCTGATGTTATTATATTTGATGTATGGTATAATGCTACTATTATAATCTTTGATTTATGATGAATGCAGGTGAAAAAAATGTAACTACGATATGATTAAATAATGGATAATGCTAATTTGAACAGCTCACTGAAAGCAAAATTATTGGTATGCTTGAAAATAATGTAAACACTGAGTACATAAATATAAATATAATGTAACTACGATATGATTAAATAATGCTAAGTTGAATAACTGGGTGAAAGAAAAATTATTTGTATGCCTGAAATTAATGTAAACATTCAGTACATAAATATAAAAGATTATATTGAACAATGAAACAGACAACATAAATGTAAACATTAAGCCTTAAGCTTGATAATAATGAAAATACTGAATATATTGAATAAATAAAACATTATGCCTGATAAATATAAAAGAGTATATTGAATATTAGAGTATAAACAACAAAATGTAGGAATATGAGTATGGCTGAAATAAATGTAACCCGATTGGTACTTAAATGAAATATTATATTGAATGTGAGAACAAATGTAACCAGTACTTAAATGCAGGAATAGATTATATACATGAATGATTGGAAATGAACAACATAGAGTAAGACAAGGGGGTGAAATAATGTAAACAGGTACATGAAATATAAAGAAATTGAATAATGGAGCAAACAATATGGAAATTTAAAATCGGTATACTAATAAAATGAAACATGGTTACTTATTACATGAGTTATGCTGGGCGAGATAAGCTCCCTTTTATAAAAGAGGGATGTCCAGAAGTTGTAGTAAAGCTCTAAGGTCTACAGGAGGAGGGATCCCCGTTAATTCATAGTAAAGTGACCCGGGGGAAATTCCCTCTGAAAACTTCATACATTCAAATGGGTGGAAATTGGATGCATTGGTGTGGTGGGTGGGTTTCAAATTTGTGAATTTTTTGAAAATGGGAGCATCTGTCATTTCATTTTGCAGTGGCCATCTATGCCTGAGTTTTGCCATGGCCTTTAGGAAATCAATTTTATATTTGGTTTAATTGTCAAAATAGGTGGCTCTATTAAATTCAGTCAGATATATGAATTATACTATGTTTTTTGGTATATTAGGGAGCCTTACACCATTAACTGTTTATGCAGGTACCAGAAGTAGATGGAGTTAATGCATGAAGATGTCAAGGGATGTGTGGGTAATTGTGCAACTAATAGCTTATAAAGTTGTTCAATGTTTTGTATTATGTCAAAATGTTGACCCTTAACTGTTTATAATGTTTTAAATTATGTGACATTGTGCACCATTAACTGTTTAAGTATACATGTAAATACAATGCACTAGAAGCTTTAAGCCACTTGCATGAAGTGGTTATTGTAAAAATCATTATACCTTTTTTTAATTCATAAATGACTTTATTTTGTGCAAGTTGACTTGTGTTGAAAACATAATTGTACCAATATATGTTTAAATTTGTTTTTTTTTGTTGGTTGGTTACAGACTAAGTATTGAACATATATTGGTGTAATGTCTTATTTTTAATTGGCATAACTACAACATTTTAATGACTAAAATGTAAACGGATATTGGGGGGATAGGTGAACGAGGAGTGAACGACAATCAGATCATGAACGGCAATCGGGGGTTTTCCCCTAATCAATAGATTTTATTCCTTCTTATCCCAATAAAAAAAATCAATATTGGAGGGAGAATCAACCAAAAAATATTCTTACATTCTTAGTGCCTATAACCAATAGAATTAATCAATAGATTTTATTCTTTCTTATCCTAATAAAAAAATAATCTATATTGGAGGGAGAATCAACCAAAAAAGATTTTATCTTACATTCTTAGTGTCTATAACCAATAGAATTAATGATTGTGAATCACCATTTCAAGATTCTTTTTTTTTAATGAATGGCATAATGTTTATAGAGGGGAGAGGAGCCATTAGTTGTGCGGGAAAACTTTGTGAGCATGTAGTGGTTGCATGGAATATCGTAAGACCTTCAGTTTTTTTAGAAATGTGAATTGACCTCTTATATAGCTACAACTAAGGTTTGGAGGTGTGACTCATCATGTAACTTGCCACATTGGCATGTCTAATGAGAAGTGTCCAAAAATTAACTTTTTAAAGGTTCGACATAAACTTAATCATGACATCCCTAGTAGTTGAATAAAAAATATCATCTGTTGTTAGTAGAATATCATATTTTATTTAAAATATAACTTATATGAAACCTAAATGGACCAAATACACATTGATAATCATAAATCTTTGTTATCTCTAACTTTTATATCCAACACAAATGGACCAATAGTTGAACACAAAAAACTAGTTGTTGTTATAAAGAAAACACATTATTATTTTAAATACAACTTATATCCAACACAAATAGACCAATAGTTGAAAACTATATTTTTTTTTAAATCCTTCACATTTCATGTGAAAATACAAGATATTTATTGTGCTCACTTTTTATATTTATGATAGGACAAACTATTAATACGGAATACTTCAATGCATATACATTGCTACCCCAATAGTTGTACACATAAGAATACTATTGTTTTCACTACAACAAGAATACTTGTTTAAATGAGCATCATATTTTATAAATGACACGCTTATAGTGGATATTTTTGATATTTTATTTGAAACAAAAAATTATTTATTTCACTTCTTAATGAATGTATTTATGTTTTTTTAATATAACATTAGTAGGTTTCCATGTGTTCAAGTATGGGTCCATCTTGACCAACATTTGATTATTTTTTGATTTGCATGTGTCATAACCCAATTTAATTGCATATTTATTATAATATGAAAAATTGAATTATTGAAGAAATTCAATATATATTAAATAGAAATTCTAAAAAAATTAGAAAATAGATGAAAAGAAGTTGACTAATGTTGACTTTGCAATCTTTTGAAAATTACTTTATATGTTATTAAGAACTAAATGTTACTAATAAATTTTGCAAGTGCAAGTGTGTGCAGTTGCAGGGTGACAGGTTGAAGGATGAGAGCAAGGTTGGAGTAGGATTGTTTAGAGGAATCAAACGGTAAGCCAGTTGGAATATGGGTGCACACACCACAATGGCATATTGACTTGCATTTAGACTATTTTTGCATATGTAGAAGAACGTAATTTCATGACTTGAATTGTTTCAGTGATTGAAAATGAATGGCTTGTAGATTAAATTTGTCTACCTAAACCTTATGTTTTGAAGAAAACAAAAGTACGTATTTCAAGGAATGATGAAAGGATAAGAGCTTCATTATGTAAAATAATACAAATGGATGTTCAAAGTGAAATAAAAGTTCTTATCTAATTCAGTGATTGCACATGAAACACATAAACTCCTTCAAACAAAAAATTTATACATGCATGTAAATAAATGTGAATAAGTATATATATATATATGTTATATATATATGTATTTGAAATGAAGAACAAACATGGTAAATATGAATGAAATCATATAAATACATATAGATATATGTATATATGTATATATATTACATATATATACACATATATATGTACACATATTTATAATCTTATCAAATTCAAATTCGATAATTGATATATTCTAAATTAGACTATCTGAAAATTAAAATGAAATTGTAAAGGAAATCCATGAAGGATGTAGTGGCCTATCCTAAGCATAATGGCGATATTCAAAATAAGAGAGTGGTCAATGGCAATAAAATAATGGAAAAGCCAATATATGCAAGATTGTTTCCATTTTTGAATAGAGGAAAACAAGATGAAAAGAAACAACAGAGGAATTTGATGAGCTTGGAGGGAAAAAAGCAGAGAAAAGTGCTTGTGGAAGGAAAAATCTGGGGAGAAATTCACAAAGGCTTTCAAAATTGAAGGTAAATCAATTCCTCATAGCATAAGTTTG
>VDFB02337668.1:0-11881 GCA_007258455.2 Sequoia sempervirens
AGCTATAAAATAGGGATTTAGTAAAAAATGAGGTATCTTGAGCAAATGGACGCCTATATGCTCAAGAGATGACTTTTCAGAATCGTTGAAGTCTGACGATGAATCTCAGAGCTTCAACAAAATTGTCAACTGAAGTTCAAAATATTTGCAATTTTAGCATAAGATGGCGATTTTCTATTTTAGGCGCCTTTGCTAATTGCATGATAATAAATATTTTATTATTATTTTCAAATTTGAGCTTCCAGTCAGTGGCAGTGCAACTGAAAGGCAACCAATCAGAGGATTTCTATTCTGGTTAGGGTTTTGAATTCTTGCAGTTGCCAATTGGTGCGAATTTCTTCTTATATAAACATGGCGCCATCTTCATTATTATTCACAGAGCTTTCAATAATTCACATTTCTCAAGAGAAAATTTAATCTTAAGTGGAATTCGTATTTTCAAAGCAAGTTCATATTTTCAAAAGGGAAATCGAATTTTATTAGTTTTCAAAGCAAGCTTCAAGCAAATTCGTATTTCTTCAAAAGGGAATAAAGGCGCACATCTTCAAAGCAATTCGCAAATTCCTTAATTCTCAAAGGCGTATTCATTCAATAGCAATTCGCAATTCCTCAAAATACAAGGTGAATTTCATATTCAAAGGCGAATCCTCAAATTCAATATAAATTTGTATTTTC
Source organism: Sequoia sempervirens (assembly GCA_007258455.2). Classification (NCBI taxonomy): domain Eukaryota; kingdom Viridiplantae; phylum Streptophyta; class Pinopsida; order Cupressales; family Cupressaceae; genus Sequoia; species Sequoia sempervirens. The sequence goes on from VDFB02337668.1 coordinate 676, forward strand.
TTCAAAAGAAAATTCGAATTTCTTCATAAAGGCGCAAATTTCAAGAGAGTAAATTCGTGGTTTTCACTACAAGTCGAATTCTTCCAGTTCAAAGGCAAAATTCACATCAATTTCCAGAGGCGATTTTACTTAACATATCTTTTTGCAGATCAAAGTTCATAATTGTCAGCAATTTGAAGAAATCTTGGGCGATTTTCACAAAGAAGCATAATAAAAACGTCTTTTTCATCCTTCAATCTCAGATTTCTCTCAGAATACAAATTGCATGTTCCTGAAATTGGCGAATTCTACAAGTCTCAGTATCTGGATCATTCTCATATAATTTCCTCGAGTTGAAATTGTGCGTTTGATTTTTCACGAATTTTTAACTTTAGAACGTTTGTTCTTGAGTTACTAATTTTCTCAAGTGAAAAATCTTTGTACGATCGAGTAGAAGTTGAATTTTCGCAAATCTGACATTCTGGCTTGTCTTAGAATCCTTTTCTCGACAAAACCTATATCTTGATTTTTCGAAAATAATTCTTCAAAGGCTATTTTTAACTCTCGCAAGCAGGCTATTTTTAGCTTTCCGCAATCTTATTCTAATATAGTCAAGTTCACAAACAACAAAGCGATTCTTTCTAATGCGCTTCACTCAAATTAATACAGACCAAAACCTTACTCATGATTTCAAGTAGTTGTTGAGATAGATCTTCACAGCATAATGTATGCTAGACTCCAGCCAAGATCGGGTTCAATCGCTCGTATTATTGAGCAAATTGTTTACTAGAGGCCGCTCTACCTATCTCCGCTCACTCAGATGGAATTGATGGCTTGCATTAAGAATTACACTACTACTCGAGATAGTGTCATTGACGGATCGGTCATTGCGCCTCAAACCTTTGGACATCGAAAAGGAGTTTTGGCATTCCTCAACACCAGAACAGTTTAGTTGTTTCTATGGAGCAGTGTGAGTAGGCATTTGATGCTGATATGGATAAATGTCAGAAGAAGATGGCAGAAAGATGGTTAAAACAAGCAAAGAACAGATTGCCAAACAATGTGGGTCATGGTGAATACAAGGATGAGTACGCGATTCTAATTACACTCCTGAATCGTGTCTCAGGTCAAGCACATGCGAATGTTTTCCAGCCTTGGATGTATTACATTATTGGTCGCATCATTTCTGGGCAGGAGCATTATGACTGGGCATCCTTCATCAGTGACATTCTCCACAAGCAGATCACCGGTTTCTTAGTTGCCCATGAGTTTCACATGTGTTCATATCTCGTGTACTTGATCGCTTATCAGGGTCAGTTCCGAGGATTAAACACCGTGGGCATCCTCAGTGTTCAGAAAGTTTATCAATATTATGATCAGCTTGAGTTCACCAGAGCTGAACGTCATTTCAAGCGTGTTCACGAGGCTTTTCTGACTTATACAGTGAGGAATTTGGACCGGGAATTGCATGTTCGTATCTCGGCAGTTGCTAGGGCAGCAATGGATGGATGGGCAGATTGGTTTATTCAGTTCCCAACATACACCTACATCCGAATATACGGGTTTACAGGAAATCCAGCTATGCTTCCATGTTATCCTTCGGATAAGACAATCTTTCAGGAATTCCTAAGACAGATGCATGATGTTCATCGTCTTCTTCGCCGCAGGAACATACCATCTCTCAACTTTCCTTTTCAATTTGGAATGTATTGGTGCAAGTCAGCAATTGATAGTAAGATCGCAGGGCAAGAACTTGAGAAATATCATCTTAAGTATCTTGTCGAAGCACGTGCCTATGACCTTTCAGGTCATTATACAGCTCGCCTTGCTGGAGGCACATATCACGAGCCTTCTATGGAGGATTATTGGGCAAATTGCTTGGATGACTTCGAGGTTTGCAGACGTAGCTACGACCGCTTCTCTCTCTCACAGATTTCTGTTTTCTTATCAGAAGATGTGGGAAGTTTATCAGATGACGAGGGAGAAGTTCTTCCTTTTCGTGAGCAAGTCGATACACAACCGCTAAGCCGCAGTTGATTGGTACTAAGGAATACGAACGGTCAAGGAGAGGCCGGCAGAGTTATCTTTAAGATAATTTTACCTCGGCTGCCAGTTAGAAGACAAGGAGGGTAAGGTCTCGCCAGAGTCAGCTAGTAGCGGTGAATTCTTCATACCTTCCCTCATCAAACCTAAACAAAAGAAAAGGAGTAATCCCTCCTAAGAAAGGTCAAGCTACCAAACAATTCAAAGGGCAAGGCGCCACATCAGCATACTACACGAGCCCGATAGACATCCTATCACGTAATTAGTCTCGTGAGGTCAGCTCGTGAGTCCGGGCTAGTACCGAGGTTCAAATTTCAAGTTCCTACGCCGCCCAGAGTAATCACCAGTCCCACCACATCGAATTGATGACTTCCACCTTGCGTTGGTCTTCTACATCTACTCATCAAGACTCTCCCCGTCATTAGTGCACTTCTAATAGCATTAGCCGAGATCAATCTTGGATCGAAGCTCAGCTAGGAAGGAAGAGGAGGCAGCCATCCTATGTTCTTAATCATTCTGATTTTGATGACATTTACCAGGATGCGCCGGACAAGAGAGTTAAGAACATGGTTCACATAGAGAGGAACACTGATATGGAGATTGTCATTGAGACTGCCGTACCTCCACAAGGGAAGAACTTGGCTGAATTAGAATCTCAGGATTTTGAAGTTATCACAGTCAACCTTGGTCGCAGCACACGCCAGACTCAGGTTGATCTTCTACAAGTTGCTACGGACAGTGCCAGGGATAGAATACTAAAGGACAGAGAGGATAAGGCAGCCCTCAAGGCTGAAATTAGATAGCTTCGTCAGTATATTTCTAGCCTTGTGCATAGACCCGATGCCATTAACACACTCCCACCGATGCTTGAGCCTCCAACAGAGCAAAGTCAACTCAATCACTTAGTTGCATATGGCAAGCGTTTGGAGGAATGGGAGGAGGAGTTTGTTGCTAGAGGTCGTACTATGCTTATAGAGTTATATCAGTTGCGGTACAATGCACGAGAACTCCGTCTCCGTCTTCAAGATGAAGAACGGGATATGGCAATTAATAAACCCCGGGACGAGATTATGATTGCTCACCTGAGTGTGGCTTATGATGCAGTCACGGATGCAGAGGACAGAGAGGCTATCTACTCTTGGAAGACACAATTGGTTTTCAGGGTAAAGATAGAGGACAGTTTAGCATCAGAGTTGGCTGAGAGTAGAGAGCACGTCACTAGTGCACTCCGGTTTGTGAGGACTTTAGTGTCTCGCTTACCGTGCCGTTATCAGATCGAGGGTGGTGCCTACATGGAGCTTACCGATGTTCAGTCAGAACTCCAGGTGCTCATTCATACCATTTTCAGTGGGGAGACCGTTGGCTGTAAGATTACTCAGCTTACAGTCATGTCAGCATTGTTTGACGAGGCAACAAGGAGTAGGGGCGAACTTCAATCTCAGATCACAGCTGGCGAGGATATGCTGCATCGACATAGCATTCTTCGACAGAGTCTCATAGCTCCAGATAGTGATACAGTTAACAATCTCGTTGAGGGATTGATTGCTCGAGATCACAACCAGTAAACTTCAGTTCCCGCCTCTCAGGATAGACATTACACACACGAGTTGAACTTGGTGTTACCCTTTCAAGTTAACTCGATGTTGTCATCACATGCATACCTATTCTGAGATTTGCCTTATTTACTTGGAGTTTCTTTTAGGGTTTTTCGTTAACTGATGATAGTCTTCCAGTTAACTCGCTTTCAATAAGGACGTGCATGCTCGCACAATTGTCCATTTTAGATTAGATGTTTCATTAAGCGATGGTAGTTTTCGGTTAATTTGTATAGTTTACTTCATTAGGGTTTGGCAGCAAATCTTGCATGCATTGCAAGAACTGTAGATGACTCAAGGTGATTTTAGGGTTCCTACACCTTGATGTATATAAATAAGAGCTTTTGCTCATTTGTAAATAACTTTTGCTTGAGAGAGAAATATATGCTGCGCCTACCTTGCCCTCAATATTGCTCTTTTGGTATTTGTTCATGTGTCTTCGCTATTACGATTTATTGTTATGCCACATAGGGTTTCAAGAGTTTGTAATGGTGGATTCTTTTCATAGTTTAGATAAATCTGTTTTGTGAATCTTTTATCATTTCAATCAAGCGTTATGCCACATAGGGTTTCGTGAGATTGTGATGATAAAATCGTTTTGTGAAGTCTTTACTACTTTGATCAAATGTTATGCCACATAGGGTTTCATAAGATTGGCGTGGTAAAATCCTCCCATAGTTTAGATAAATCTGTTTTGTGAGACTTTTATCATTACGATCAAGTGTTATGCCACATAGGGTTTCGTCAGATTGTGATGATAAAAGCTGTTTGTGAAGTCTTTACTATTTTGATCAAGTGTTATGCCACATAGGGTTTCATAAGATTGTCATGGTAAATTCTTAAATCTGTTTTGTGCCCAATAAGCTTGTTTAGATTGAGATGATAGTTACCACCTTGCCCTCAAGTAGAGAATCTAAACTTCGTTTATCGTCGGATAGTCAAACCTTGCTCCGTTTCCTCTTGCTCTGTTTTCCGAGGAGATTGGATAGATTAAATTTAAGTTGTAGTTAGTAGATCTGCAAAACCAGAGAAAACTCAGCTGCAACGTATAAGTTCTTTCAAGAAAACCTTGTGCCTCTACAGCTGAAACAAAAAGACAGGACGTAGTTTAGCTTATTTTCCTTTGCAAGTATTTTTGTCAAAGCACAACGAGGGAGCTTCCCCTCCTAATTTGAAGAGCCCTCATTGCGTAGTGTACATAGGCTATTTATAACAACTTTTACTCCAGAGGTGTTAGTTGTTACGCCAACACTGTGTAAGTGGTGGTGATCGGAAAGAAGTGGGCATACTTCGTCAGCCGATCCACAACTACATATATGCAATCACGTCCTTGGGCTTTGGGCAAGCCCGTAATGAAATCCATCGACAGGCATTCCCACTTCCTATCAGGAATCGGAAGGGGCTGCAACAATCTTGCTGGATACGTGTTCTCCTGCTTGTTCTGCTGACAAATAGGGCACTCACGCACATACTGAAGAACATTTGCCTTAAGACCCTTCCATGTAAACCTTTCCCGAATCTGTCTGTATGTTTTAAAATACTCGGGATGTCCTGTAGTGGGTACATCATGAAAGGATCACATAATAGTGTTCTTCATCTCTGACCATGGGATCAAGAAAATCCTGTTCTTGTAAATGATCAAGTCATTCACAAGTGTGTACCTAGTGTCTACCATCGATCCCTCCACAATACCAGATGCCCAAGTGCCCTTGGCATATTCTGCCACAATCAAATACCTCCAGTCCTCTGTAATATGCACCATAAAACTCAGATAAGGCCGGCGTGAGAGAGCATCAGCAACAACATTCTGGGTACCTTTGATGTAGGTGATATCAAAGTCATATGCCTGTAATTTACTCACCCACTTCTGCTGACGATCATTTAAGTCTCGCTGCCCCAGGAAATGCCTCAAACTGTTGTGGTCAGTTTTAATGCAAAACTTACTGCCCACGAGATATTGCCTAAATTTTGCCAAGGCATGCATTATGGCCAGCATCTCCTTATCATAAATACTGTAGAGCGTCTCTGGTCCTTTGAGTTTTCTGCTCTCATATACAATCGGGTGCTTGTCCTGCATAAGCACCGCTCCAATGCCCTCACCAGAAGCATCACACTGAAGCTCAAAAGGCTTCGTAAAATCTGGCAGTGCCAACACTGGAAACGTAGTCATCAGCTCCTTGAACCTCACAAAACACTCCTGTGCCTCAGGAGTCCAACATAATGCACCTTTTTTCAACAAATCCGTCATAGGTGCTGCATGGCGTGAATAACCATTCACAAATCTGCGATAGAAACCGCACAACCCAAGGAATCCTCGTAGCTGTGTAAGGTTCGCTGGAGTAGGCCAATCTACGATAGCACGGATCTTCTCAGGATCCATCCGCACTCTCTCTGCACTGATAATGTGGCCTAAGTATAACAACTCAGTCATCCCCAAATCACACTTGGACTCCTTGGCGTACAAGGACTCCCTCTCCAAATATCATCGAAGAAGACAAGTACATATCTCCTCAGAAGTGAATGGAAGACCCTGTTCATGGTGGACTGAAATGTCGCCGGAGCGTTGGTTAGCCCAAATGACATCACCACAAACTCGAAGTGTCCACAATGACAACGGAAAGCAGTCTTCTCAACATCCTGCTCACGGACTCTAATCTGGTGATATCCTGATCTCAAATCTATCTTCGTGAAATAACAGGCACCATGGAGCTCTTCAATAAGCTCATCTATACGAGGTATGGGGTACCTGTTTTTGATGGTCCTCTTATTCAGGACTCTGTAATCGATGCACATGCGAAGTGTACCATCTTTCTTCTTCACTAGGACAACTGAAGAAGCAAATGGTGATTTGCTTGGTCGAATGTGACCCATAGCAAGCAGCTCCTTGATAGTCTTCTCTATCTCATCCTTAAGCCGCTTAGGATGCCTGTAAGGAGTAATCATGACGGGCTTAGCGCCCTCCTCAAGCTCTATAATGTGCTCAATACCCCTGTCTGGAGGTCTCCCTGGTGGAATGTCACTGAAAACCTTCTCATGCTTAACTCTCAACTGCTGAATGTCAGGATGATACTCGGCCTTATGCTGTCCCTCCTGTATAGGTGTCAAAGTGCACTCGGCAGCCCACTCAACCATGTCATGTCGCATAAGTCTCTCCATCCGTTGGAAGGAAATAGTCCTGACGTTACTATCTCGGATGGCCTTCAGAATATGAGTCTTTCCATCCACATCAAACCGAATCTCCATGTCTTTGAGACGAAGAGTGACTTCCTCAAGGGAATGAAGCCACTTCATGCCCAATACTAAATCAATATCTCCCATATTCACTACGTAATAATCAGCCTTGAATTCATAGTTATTCAAACGCAATGGAAGATCCTTAATCATACGATCACACTTGAGAGTGTAACCATCTGCCACCTTAACCCGAATGCCCTCAAACTCCTCAAACTCCTCGGTTATGAGCCCACGCTTCTCCACAAATTTAGCATCAATAAAATTGTGGGTGGCTCCTTGTAATGAACCGGACCAAATTTTTTCAAATTTTACAATGAACAATCCAGTACAACAAGAACCCGTTAAAGGTCAGCTCAACTCATAACCAACAATTAAAGAAAGACCCAACGCCAAGAATGTGCTTTCCGACCTGACTAGGGTAAGTAGCTACCATATGACGGAGTAACAGAAAGTAAATACAATGCTGAAAGACTCAACACCACGGATGTGCTTTCAAACCCCAGTAGGGCAAGTAGCAACCATCTGGCGGAGTAACAAAAGTAAATACAATGCTGAAAGAAAGCTCTACCACTTATTTAGCGGGAGCGAATACAATGTAAGAGGTGCAAAGCTTCAATTCCCTTCTTGGCGGAATACCATCCAAGAACTTTAAGTGTGTAGTTCATTCACCCATCTCTGGCGGTAAACCGTCCAAAGATTATTAGGTTTGCTGCTCTAAAACTAAGTAATTGCAGAATATAAAAATGACTGAAATAGTACTACTATTAATAGCCTTACAATGCACAATTTGCAGATTACAAAGTGTTACAAACTGTTAAACCAAAGCAACAACTAATAGAATGTTGTTCCGACTTATTTGACTTCAGAATATTGATAAAACAATGCTTGAACTGAACTTCTGGAAGTCTGATATAAAATCAGCAATTCTGGAAACACCAACCAGCAACACAGTAACCCACTAAAAAGCTCATAACTCACTCAAAACCCAACCAAATCACTTAAAACCAGATGCAAACGAGAGCTAGAATGCTGACAATGAAAACCTAACTGAGAAACTACTGACAAACTGTGATTTTTTTTTTTGGCACACTTCCCAAGACAGCCCAGAATGGTATGGCCAAGGAGAAGGGCGATTTAGAGAAGATAAAATCATACACTCAATAATAAAATCTGGAACTCACCAAAGAGGGGCGCCCTAGGATGAGGAAGCCATTTGTAAAGTACCCAGAACCAACAAAAATTCATGCAAAGACTTATGAGCAGATTTCTACTTCAGCCAAACCCTAATAGCAAATGCAAAACTGACAAAAATCTTTGAAATCTTCAACCTTGATGATCTGTCTGCTTGTCTAGATGAAAAGTAGTCTCTGAAGCCTTAGCTAAGTGCTATCTTTCAAGCATGAAACCAAGAGAAATGGCTAGGAGGTATGCATCCCTCGAAGTAACTCTGAAAGTATTTCAGCAGCATAACAATAAGGTAGACAAAAGATAGCAAAATGAAGAGCGACTGCCTCCTTATATAGACCCTTTGAGAGAATCTCAAGAAACCTCTAGAAGGTGCGCCCCACTTCAAGACCTTTTTAGGTTTTTGACTTTGACTTGGCTGCTTCCTCAAAAGGGTGTACCTTTTCTTTAGTGATAAAATCACTTCAAAATAAAACATATTCTTCTCCAAAGGTTGGCGTCCAATTTCTCTTAAGCAATTATTCACTTTAGAAATATTAAAATATTTCCCCATGAGATGACCACCCTCAAAGTCCCCCTTTTTAAAATAACTTAAAGTCATATAGCTAGGCCAAGGGGTCATAACGTTATAATATAACTTTATTTTAATTAAAATACTTATCTTTCTAGAAAATGCATCAAAAGGCCAAAACAATATTACCAATTGAACTGCCAGAAGAGGAAAGCCTGCTGAGCTAATGCTGACTGGACCACTGCTAAAAATAGAATTCACTAAAAATAGTAAATTCAAGAAGTTGCTCGGAATGCAATGCATGCGACACCATTGCGAAGCTTTCTGAAAACCTAGAAAGAGTCCGCAATCCAAAATCTCAAACTTCAAGATGTAGTTGTCATAACTTACTAAAAATAGTAAGTTCGGAAAGGTTGCCCGAAGTAGTTGCAAGTCATACCTCTGCGAAGCTCTCTGAAAACCCAAAAAGAAACCAGAATCCAAACATCCAAACTCCAACAAGCAGAACCCTGAATCTTCAAGAGAACCCATCAAACAGCCGAAAACCCCAATTCTGCCACTGACTTGCTGATAGCACACTGGGAATAGGCTACCAATCACTGAAAAGTGAAGTGCTAAAAACGGGGACATTACACTCCTGTGTCTAGAAGGGTGATAACCTTTTGACCCGCCAAAACTCCACGAAGTCTAAAAGATCCCTCCTGCTGAATGCTAGACAATCGTGCGTCCTGGATTTGGAGCTCTGATTCTGTCTCTGCCTTAGGCTCTGAAGCCTTTGAGTCTAACTCCTCGGAACTCTCCTGCTGTTCGGAATTCTCAGATTCCGAATCCTCATAATAGGCCCACATAACTCTATTGGCCTTGCCCTTAGGCCGCAAAGGACAATCATGGTTAGGGTCTTAGGGACCCTTGCAGTAGAAGCAAAGCTTCTTCCTGCGCAAATCGTTAAGAGTTTCACGATCCAAGGGTGGTGCTGATTTCCCCTTTGAATCACTCTTAAAATCAGATTTCTCCTTGTTTCTGTTGAATCCTTTATTGTCCCGGAATGAGGAAGTATTTTTGTAGTTGAATTTGCTGGATGGTGCGGCAAACTCCATACTGCGTGCCTTCTTCATAGCTTCCTGTAATGAAGAAGGATCAAATGCTTTGATCCAACCTCTCAATGGTTCCAACAGCCCCTCCATGAAAAGCACAACTAGACGCCTCTTTGAAATATTGGGAACCATCACTGACAGTCGCTGGAAGTCTCCTATGTAGGACTCCAAACTACCAACCTGTCGCAACTGGGCCAACTCTTTGAAATAGGACTCAGGATCCTTCTTGTCGAATCGTTCCACCAACCTGTCTATGAACTCTTGGTATGTGGTGATACGATCATGCTGAAGTGTCACCATCTCGTGATGCCACCAGTCATAAGCTGCTCCCTCAAGATGTAATGTAGCATACCTAATAGCATCCTCCTCGGCCATAGGACGCAATGTGAGAAAGGTATCCAGCTTACTGATCCAGGCCTGTGCTGTGACCTTGCCACTACTGTCAAACATAGCTAGAGTGAGTCTGTTTGTGGCATGCTTCAGATCATTATTATTATTTCTAGGCCTCCAATCATGTCGATTCCTGTGGTGTTCTCTCCTCTGTGTGAGAAATCTGTCGAAGGTAATCCTCTCTCTGACATCCGGTGTCAGCAACTCCCACTCATCGTTCGCTGCCATAAGAGTATCATCGAACATCTCCTGAGGCTCCTCACCTGCAATGGCCTCATTAGGCTCCTGTCTCACAAAAGTAGGCCGTGTTGGCCTGTCTGCTGTATGTGAAACAGTCCTAGGTGCTCTCCGTGAACCTGCATCACTCCTGTTCTTGTCACGACGTGGTGACGGTCTCCTCGGCGTACCTATTCTCTGGATCGCCACTATCAATTGCTGTAGTACATCAGTCACTTGCTGTTGACCTGTCCGTAAATCTCTAAGAGTGTGTAGAACCTCTGCATCGTCCTGATCCCTAGGGTTTCAAGGAATATCTGTTCCGTCAGCCATGGTACCCGGCTGCCTGTTCAATCCCTGTTCCCTGTCAATCAAGGCTCTCCTGCGAGTGTAATATCTGTGAGGCCCAACCTCTTGTGGCTGCATAAGAATGCTAGACCCTCAGGATGGTAGGATTTAGCTCTGATACCATTGTAGAAACCCCTGGTTTCACTGTTTCTGAAATTGATTGTTTTTGAGCGTTTTTGATGTTTTTGTGTTTTTTTGCAATAATAGATAAAGTGCGATTTTGAAAGAAATTGCTTTAAAAATCTATAGTAAATCATACAAGTTGAAAACTGACAGATTTGAATCTTAGATCAATGGCGAATAGTTTATTAATGTTTTCTCAGTGTTTACAAATTTCAAACCCTAACATGCAAGGTAAAAAGCAAGTTGATTTCAATAACTAAAAACCTGATTTCAGCCACCTGTGAGAGTCATGATATGGTACGGCCATCATGGAATTCCTCTTTCCCCTGCGCCAGATGATAGCAAAAGGAGCCAGTGAGATATGCGCCCCTGTTGGTGAAGGCAGACTGCAAAAAGGGAAGGCGTATGACCTAGTGTGAAAAGTACGGCATGTACTAGATGGTACGACCCTAGCAGTAGCAAGAAATCCATACGGCCTTAGTAAAGAT